>JANSJX010000697.1:0-19047 GCA_026168455.1 Theocolax elegans | reverse complement strand
AAAATCTTACGTGCTTAGGACCCTAACTTCCTCTGCTAGACAATGGAAAAATATTTCTAGACTTTTTCAGCTTGTTTTAGCTTGTTTCAGCTCATTTCAAGCCGCACAGCTTGGAGACACTGTTCTTATTGCAGTAGAGCTAACATTCAGCTTAAGGTAGCTAAAATGAGCTTAAGTTTCCTTGTTTCAGCTCATTTCAAGCCGCAGACAGCTTGGAAACACTGTTCTTATTGCAGTGGAGCTAACTTTCAGCTTAAGGTAGCTAAATCGAGCTTAAGTTTCCTTGTTTCAGCTCATTTCTAGCCGCAGACAGCTTGGAGACACTGTTCTTATTGCACTGGAGCTAACATTCAGCTTAAGGTAGCTAAAATGAGCTTAAGTTTCCTTGTTTCAGCTCAATTCTAGCCGCAGACAGCTTGGAGACACTGTTCTTATTGCAGTGGAGCTAACTTTCAGCATAAGGTAGCTAAAATGAGCTTAAGATTCCTTGTTTCAGCTCATTTCAAGCCGCAGACAGCTTAAAGACACTGTTCTTATTGCAGTAGAGCTAACATTCAGCTTAAGGTAGCTAAAATGAGCTTAGTTTTCCTTGTTTCAGCTCATTTCAAGCCGCAGACAGCTTGGAGACACTGTTCTTATTGCAGTGGAGCTAACTTTCAGCTTAAGGTAGCTAAAATGAGCTTAAATTTTCTGCTAGTGTGGTAGCGTTTCTGAAATTCAATAATGTCAGTTTCAGTTGTTATGATGACAGCAAGTCAGTCAAAGTCCAGACTTTAGCTTCTTGCCGTCATCCGAAATATCAACACATAGACGGGTATCTTATAGTTGTCTCCAATCTATGGTATTTTAAACCTTATTGCTGTCAAAAAAATCTTACGTGCTTAGGACCCTAACTTCCTCTGCTAGACAAATGGAAAAATTTTCTAGACTTTTTCAGGAGTAGTAGCCATTTTGAAGAGATATCCGATATAATCAATTAATCATTGTGAGTCCAGGAAAATAAGGACTTAAAGAAATTTACAATTAAAACGGAGGATAATAATTAATATTGGAAGTGGATTCTAGATGGAATGTTGGTGAGATCGTTAAATATTTAATTTATTTTACAGCTTGGAGAATCATGGATAGCTGATATAATTGTAATTGCGTATTTTCTCGAGTCATATTTTTTATTTACAGGTGTAGTTCAATAAATTGAGTAAGGTAGCAGATCCGATAGTTTAGAGTATCGGCAACGAACTTTCTTTTTTTCAGCTCGAGTGTAAATTCCTCATTTATTGAGAATCGAGTTAATGTCGATTTTTGGCGCGAAAATTTCCCTTTTTAGGTGTGTGTGTGAGAGAGATCGTGTGTATGACCGCGTCGCGTTTCTTTTCTTTTATCTGTTGAATAATTCTTATTAAATGAAATTAAATTAAGAACTTTGTATTGCGTTGTATGTTTTAGATCGAGATTGCGCTCAATGACTATTGGGAGATCATTTTTATAATTAATTGATTAATAAATTGAATTTTACAGTGTAATTATAAAGTGTTTAATTATTGGTAATTGCTCCTCGTGTTGTCCGTGTTGTTTGTGTTGTCGAGATAAAAAAAAAAAAACTATCATTGCTGGTTCGACGTGGGTTTCGCCATTTCTTTCTGACCCCCCTTTACAGAGTGCGGAATTCTCAAGCCGAGGTGAGGCTTTTAATTATAGTCGATTGAAATAACAAAACTGATTAAAAGTATTAGCGTGCGGTTAGATTTTATTATTTGATAGTTTAGGTGAAATCAACCCGTCACAATTTATAATTCATTATTAATAAATATATCTTTAAAGCACATGAAATTGGTAAAAGTATGTAGAATCTTTATAAATACATAGTGAAGTGGTATAATAATTATTTTACAGAACTACTAATTAAAACTTGTATTTAAAAAAATAGCGCAAGGCAGAATACTGGGTTCTCTATGCTAGGAACTGTATTAGATTAAAATAATAATTTATATTGTTTCATTGGTGATATAGCATATAATATTTACAAGGTAAAATGTTCCTCACAGCAAATTTGCTTTAATTTTACTTTATACTAATAATTTTTTACTTCAGAGACGTTATTTGCTTAAAATTAATATACTTTAAAAATAACCCTTTCTTATTCAGTGAATTTAATATGATACACTTATAGTTTTAATTAAGCTAAATTTATTTGTAACAAATTAAATTCTATATTATTGGGTTACTATAATAATTAATGACAACAGTACAATTTAATATTATAATTTTAGTACAACACAAGAAATTTTATTTAATTACTTAACTATATATGTTACTTAGTGTCACTATCACACATTTTATAGGCATGTGAAAGTTACAAAATTATTAAATGCCTTTTACACTTACCAAACAACTGACACATTGATTTTACTTAAATATTAAAAAAGGTATTCAATAAATATACGTAAAGAGAACAATAACTTATCAACATTCTTTTAAATTATTTAAGTCAGTACATCCCTGTTGAAAAGAACCACGTGGTAAACCACGCGGTTTTACCACGTGGTTTTACCACGTGGTTTACCGCGTGGTTGGTCGTGGTTACCACGTGGTATGGGTGTAAATATGATTTTAGAATAATAGTGTAATGGATGCAAATTCGAACAACTTACAGGATTGCAATAAAGAATTATATATTTAACCGTATCATTGAAATAAGTAAGGTCAAAAACTTTACGTGGTAAAACTGCGTAGTAAACCACGTAGTAAAACCAAGGTAGTGGTTACAACGTGATGTTACTTGGGTTATAATTAAATTATTTATTTAAATATTGTAAGATTTTAATTAAATTATATAATTAACAATAACATAAAACAATAATTACAATCTTATGAGTAGTCCAAATTCATATTTTTTACAATTGCCTGCTAAAACAATTTTTACACTTACCACGTGGTTTTACCACGTGGTTTTACTACGAGGTTTACCCTTATCTGGGTTGGTTAAATCTTTTACGTTAAGGATAAATGTGTAATTTAATTAAAATCCTATAAGTAGTCCACATTCTTTTTTTAGAATATTCTAAAATACTTTTTACAATTTTACAACGCGGTTTCACCACGCGCTTTTACCAGGTGGTTTCACCATATGATTATATCGCGTGAAACTTTATGGCTTTATATATTTTGTTGTTGCTAAATATATAATTTAATTAAAATATATAATTTAATTAAAATATGTAATTTAATTACAACCCTGGTAAAATCACTACTGGTTGTAACCACACCTTGTAAACTTTTTGACCTTACTTATTTGAATGATACGGTATTAAATATCTAATTTTTTATTGCAATCCTGTAAGTTGTTCGAATTTGCATCCATTACACTATTATTCTAAAATCATATTTACACCCATACCACGTGGTAACCACGACGAACCACGCGGTAAACCACGTGGTAAAACCACATGGTAAAACCGCGTGGTTTACCACGTGGTTCTTTTCAACAGGGATATAATACTATTAAGCAATCATTTCACTTAACGTTAGAAAGAATATCATACTACATATGTTATAGTCCATATAATTATTAAATATTATGTACTTGGCAAAGTATCGAACACATATATTGGTTTTATGTAGAAAATAAAATGATTATTCAGTAATTTTAATTAGGATAGAGAACGATCAAGCATCCACTTAATTAAAATCTATTGTTTTTTAAATTATTTTGGTCAATGTGGAAAACATTGAGATATCATGAGGGATTCATTATAAAAATACAAGCATAAGTCCCTTCAAATAATATAAACTTAAAGCAAACACATCAAATTATACAAATAAAATGAATTAATAATATAATAAATATAATTAAAATAATGTAATAATATAAATTTATTTTTTGTGCAATTCTTATTAATATTATATTTTAAGATTAAAAAAAGTTATACCATCGCTTGCATGGAAATGAAAACATTGTTTTGATGGTTAGAATTTTATCAATGTTTGTCTTTCTCTCTCTCTCTCTCTCTCACTCTTTCTCTCGT
This sequence comes from Theocolax elegans, assembly GCA_026168455.1. NCBI lineage: Eukaryota > Metazoa > Arthropoda > Insecta > Hymenoptera > Cerocephalidae > Theocolax > Theocolax elegans. The sequence goes on along the minus strand of JANSJX010000697.1, from coordinate 15,022 downwards.
CGAGATGTCAAAGGTCGACATACTAGTATAGGATATGGGCGAATATGAAATCTTCACCTTGCAATAGTATCTACATTGCACTACAATAAAAAATACCGAAACGGAATAATGTGAGGTATTGGAAATAATTACGTAAATTAATAATTTTAATTCATAACTTTTCACACAAAATCAGCCAGATGATTCAACTGTGACAAAAGTATTCACCTGAAACTAGCTCCCTCTCGTGGCCACGTTTGAACTTCTTCTATAAGTTTTTACTTCTGTACGCGCTCTCTCACGGGCTGGAAAGCATTGTTTCTCTTTCTATCTCATGCCTTTCCTATACTATCTCTATCTCATTTTGTTTGAAGTTGACTATATATATCAAAAGGGAGAAGACGAAAATTGAGGAAAGGAAATCAGCAAGCAATATCTTTGGCATTGATTTTCTTGATTGTGCGTAAATGAATTCGTGTAAAACTTGTTGTACAGTAAAGATTAATAAATAAGGAACGTAATGCGTGGTCAATAGCACACATACATAATGTAATAATGCAGCGGTTAGAAAAGTAAAAATCTGGGGGGCTAGTTAGCTGTATATAATGGCTCTCGCGCCTATACTTGCGTCAGGCGCTATCGCGCCTTTTGATTTTTGGCTTTTAACACTTTTTTAGCCTTTTTCTACAAATACTAAATTAAATCTTTTTTATTCAATTAAATATAGCAAAAGATCTTAATATATTATTAAAAGATTTGGAAATTTATAAATAAATTGCTGTAGAATAAAGTGACCTTCCAAATGATTAGGGTGACAAATTTTATATGTATATAGAATAGAAAGTAAAAGGCATTTGCTTTATAAATAATTATTTTATATTTAGAAGCGAATAATAAATTCTAGAAATTATTATTGATATTACATATTTTTGAGCGGGTGTCTGACTCGGAAAATGGTCATTCTTTATATTTTATTTATACACAAAAGAATGAATTTCTAAGCAATTTTAAATAGAGAATTTCATTAGGACGTTTAGGTTGAGATATTAAGCTTTTTTTACTAATAGTTACCATTAATTGTTTATTCAGTTATTAAAAATTATTTAAAAAAAAAAATAGAAATGTCAGGCTCTCCCTTAGATACACGTATGAATGTTTTTTAGATTTTTAATTTAGTAATTTGAAGTAATTTTTGGGTTGATATGTGTAGATTCCTAGAATTTCGACCTGACATCCCGTTAAAAGTATTTTGCAATCTTAACGGGATGCAATAGTCAATTTTTACCGACCGATTAATGGCACACGTATTTTATTAATTAATCATTAAATACGTAAATAAATGTAAAACCAAGACATCATTCCCCTCCGTATTATGTCAGAATTTTCTTCCAATACCATTTTAATACGAATTATAATATCTGCTTGAAATTTTGCAGAAAAATAGATTGTACAAGTACGCAATGATGTCATGGTTTCCTTTTATTCAAAATATAAATACAATTGTCTCATATGGCGGTAGGTATAAACTAATTGAGTATTACATCCCCTTAAAGAAGTGGTACATCTGATTGGTTATCGACGGAGCAAAAAAATTTATTATTATAATTATAGCTATGTAGATCAATTGTTTATTCAATTATCTAGTGCTTCTGTATTTTAGATTTACATAAAATAGCGTATTTTGTTAAAAAATTGTAATAATTAAGCTCTTTTGCTCCGTCGGTGACCAAAAATTTCGGATTCTTACGTATTTCTGTACTAATTTCTCCGCCGGAAAGGTCATCGCTGTCTTCCTTATCATCCTGCTGTGTGTTGAAATTTCGTGGAGTTTGTTTCCGTTTCATAGCACCACCTAAAAAAGTAATATTCATTTATACAAAATATTTATACGTATACAAATTTGTTTTATGATGTTAGAAACATTAATTTAAGATCTTTCTAAATACTTTGACGCATAAAACTTTTTAGATATGTATAGATTTAAAAATTAATTTCTAAGAGCGAAACAAAATGTCAGTATTCTCATACAGAAATCTACTAATTAAAATCGCATAGAAATGATTTTTAACAAATTAATAAAATTTTTTCTATTATTTAATGACAACTCATCTTTTTTCTTTTAATTGTTGTTAACAAATTTTTAACTTTTAAAAATTTTTAACTTACTAAATTCTTCATCGCTATCTGTATCAGTAGGGTATACAGGTTTGGGGGCATGGCTTTTCCTTCCACCAGAGAGAGAGTTAGTTGCCGCATTGACTAATGCATCAGAATCATCGCCAGTACTTGCTGATAAGCAAGATATCTCTACCTGCACAGCTAACTCTAAAGAATCTGAAATTCAAAAATATTAAATTATATTTACTGTTCAGCCATTTTTTTAACTAGCCAGTTCCTACTCCAAAAATGGATTCGTTTTTTTTATCTATTATACGCCATTAACCCCCTCCAGACACCCATGTTCAATCCCAATTAACAGTGCCCAATTTATGCTGGTTGGTGAAACGGTTTTTCTCACATTTTACGAACATTTTTTATGTTTGAAAGTGTCAAGCCCATTTTTACACATGAAATCAGAAAAAATGTTCGCGTAATAAAAATATTGCGAACTCGAATATAACCTCGAATTTTCAATGTTAAATTACGGATAGAAATATTTCAACATCGACGTGAAACATAATTACATTTTACTTTTAACAATCGTTCGACGGTGCCATGTTGACATAAACAAATTCTAAATATAATTTATTGATTTATAATTTATTTATTTCGATTTATTTATCTTTTTATTATAATCATTTTTTAAATTTATATTCTAAGCTGTACTAATAAAAACTTTGGTAATAAATTTTTATAGTCTGAAGCGGGTGGCATTAACCACTGAAACGTTACAAAAAGAAAAAAGGTAATAATTTTTTCTTTTTTACCCACATCTTTGACTCGGGAAGATTGATAAAATCAATCAATCAATAAAATAAACATTAAGACAAAAAAAATCAGTAAAATACTTACTGAATGGTCCTAAACATTTGACGAAAATGTGTACACTCCACGAGCTATCAGGTTGTAGATTCTGCATTGTTTGAGTAGTAAATTTTATTTTTTTCGGAGGCCAAAAATACGTTTTAGCGTCTTTATTTAGCCAATGGACTGGAATGGTTTGTACGAATTTTTCGCTGAACACAACATAGTAATCCATTGTCTGAAAATTGCAATTATTTATTATTATTATTAGATAATAGGTGTTAACTAAAAAAATACAAACAATTTTATTTCACTTCCAGTAGATGAGTATAATGAAATATGCTATAATAAAATACCCGATTTTGTGAAACATGCACTTTTACATTAAATTAACAAAGATAATTTATTTAATCAGTACCCTTAGGTCCCATTATTATATATTATATTTTTTGAAAAGCAAAATATGTTTCTACAATACTTAATTAGTAAATTAAAAGAGGTCTTCCAAGACTTTTGAAATTAAAAGAAACAACATTTATAAGTATGTCAATTTTGTTCAAAATTAGACGTTTCATTTAAAAAACAACAAATATTTTAAATTATTATAACTTTCTTAAAAATCATTGTAAATAATGATAGTAGACGTGCTGTATTCTGAAACTCTTGAAGCCAGATTTCTAACACTATTGCAATAAAGCTTCTTTTTTAAGGAATCATAAGTAATTGTATAAGTTGTTATAAATTATATTGCTTAATTCATAACTCTAATCGTTTTTAAAGTAAAACTTTAGAAAACAATTCTAGTTTTTAAATACATCTTAAATGTTATTACAGTTATTACTTCTATATACTTAAATGATCGAACCTTTTTTCTTATGTCTCTTAATTTGTACATACACTTGTATTATGCACAAAAGAAAAAAATTTACATTTCATCGTCAGTGCGATCGGTTAGGTACATAAAGATTATATGCAATAAGCACACTCTCCGAAAAAAGAATTCTTTAAGAATTCTCCAATGTCCGCATAAAAAGAATACTTATAGTATTCAAATAGCAATAAAAAAGTATTCTTTTTGAACAAAATAATTTATTTTTCGGCCGACAAAAGTGTTGGTTTGTGGTATTAAATAAGTAATCGAATAGTATGCAAGAAGTATTCTTTTGCCTCTTTTAAAATTTTTTTGGATTTACAAAATATTCAAATAAGTAATAAAAAAGTATTCTTTTGAACAAAATAATTTATTTTTCTGCCGACAAATGTGATGGTTTGTGGTATTAAATAAGTAATCGAATAGTATGCAAAAAGTACTTTTTTGCCTCATTTAAAATTTTTTTGGATTTACAAAATATTCAAATAAGTAATAAAAAAGTATTCTTTTTGAACAAAATAATTTATTTTTCTGCCGACAAAAGTGATGGTTTGTGGTATTAAATAAGTAATCGAATAGTATGCAAAAAGTACTTTTTTGCCTCTTTTAAAATTTTTTTGGATTTATGAAATATTCAAATAAGTAATAAAAACGTATTCTTTTTGAACAAATTAACTTAACTTAACTTAATTTAAGCAAAACAGTTTTAATCAAAAGTTTAAAATGTATTTATCGATATATTTAAATATCGAAGGGTCAAAAGAGATAAGCTATAAGCCAAAAACTAATTGTCCGATCTGAAAAAAGCTTCGTTATGTTATATATTTTTATATGCGTTTTTCTTTTCCGAGATTTTGATTACTACTTTAAAAATGATCGATGTGATATTTTAAAAACTACTATTAAGAAAAATAGCCTTCAATCAAAAAGGTTCATTATGATTCAATATTCTATTGTCATATTGAATAAGTGACAAAAGCATTATAGGCTAATGAATATTTTGACCTATTTTAACACACTTATTTAATAAATAAGAATGTAGGTTGTTAGTTGACAATAAAAAAATATAGAGAATTGTAACAATTATATATTATTGGAGTAATGTTAAGACAATCGTCCGAAATTATTAAGTTTCCACCTTTGTACCTTTGAATAAAAAAATTCTTAAAAAAGTAAACTTTTACATTATTGGATTTGGTTACCTACACTGAGAAAAATGCTATAATAAAATTTGCAACGTTTTTAATAAAAATTACTATGTTTTATAATATACGCTGGATATACTTGCATTATGAAAGGTTTTATAATATATTTTAAATAAACATTATTATTAGCATAATAAAAAGTACCAAAAGATGAAGCAAAATTTATCAATTGAGTTTTATAAAAATTACTATGTTATATAGCAAAAATCATGAAATATAAAAATTATAATTTAGTGAACGAAATTTACTAGGTAACATAGTAAATTTTATTACGCAATATAGCAAAATTTGTGACTTTCATATAGTAATACTTGATATATTTTTGTGTAAATGATAATTATTACGTTTTTAATATGTAATGTAGTAAAATTTCTTATTAAAAATAATAAAATTTGTCATGTCAATAATAAAATTGGTACATAGGGAAAATACACCATCTCCACATAACCTCAAGAATTTCAGTATAAGTATATTGTCGTTAATTGCGGATAGATAAATTTCTTTTTTACATTATCTTTACGGGGTAATATTCAAACAGTAAAAAAGATTAATAAATGTAGTATCGCGACAAATAAATGTAATAAACAAAATATACAAGTTTTTGTGAATCACAAAAATACATATGAGGGCGATTCGAATCAACCGGAATATAATTATCCGGTGGCGCAGGCGGTAAGGTGCGGGACTTCTACTCGGAGGGTCGTCGGTTCGAATCTCCATCTCGGACTTCGGTTTTTTTTCTGATAATTTTCATAAATATTATTTGTATGTATTTTAAATTGTAAATATAAAGTATAAAATAATAATAAAATAAATGTATAACGGACGTTAAAATGTAAACAGATGAAAGTAGAAATTTATTTTTAATTCGACTCTTTCTCGAAATAATAAAAATTACTATGTTTTCTAATAAAATTTGCTATGTCAACATAGTAAAATTTGTACATTTCAAATTTACTATAAAACATAGCATTTTTTATTAAAAGTACAATATGTCCACCGATTACTATGTTTTATAGTAATTTTTATTAGAATTTTAATAATTTTTATTACACATTTTTCTCAGTGTAAAGAAAATCTAAACGATTCTTTTTTACGTTTTATTCACCACTTTGAATTATGGAGTTTTTAGAAAGGCGTTAACATTTAATAGTAGAAGAATTCTTAAAAAATACTTTCTTTATTTCCTCCACTGTGTTTTCTTTAAAATTATTAAAAAAAGAATACTTTTAGAACTCTTAAAATAGCGCACATAAAAAAAATCCTAAGAATTCTTTTTTACGTTTTATTCACCACTTTGGATTATGGAGTTTTTAAAAAGGCGTTAACATTTGATAGGAAAAGAATTCTTTAACAATACTTTTTCCATTTTCTGTACTGCGTTTTCCTCAAAATTATTTCAACAAAAAGAATACTTTTTTAACTCTTTTAGATATTAATATAGCGGACATTCGTTATTACTATAGGCTAACTTGAAGAATTCTTTTGAAATTCTTTTTAGTAAAAAAGAATTTGAAAAGAATTCTTTTAGAATTTAATAAGATTTATTTTTGCTTATTGGGCAAGTACATTAAATCCAAATTCTGTACCAGATCAGAATAAAATGCATACAAGCTTTAAACCAGAGCTGGGCAAACATTCGTCCGCAACTTTATGTCGAAAACTTTTTAAAACTAAATTAAAAATAGTGATAAAATAAAAAAACCGCTGCCAATTCATTGGCACGTAGCTTCCTCAAAATTAATGTATTGCTCCAAAATGTAATATATTATTCTAATATACAAAATATATCCCTTATTATGTATCATTACCACAATTATTTAAATTAATTTAACTAATTAGTACAGAGATATGAGCAATTCAAAATTTCATAAAAAAATATAATACTCAATTACTTTAATAACTACGAATCTTTTTTCGTCTTTATTACCCACAAAGAGTACAAATATTTCATTGTTTTCAACTTTGTATGGTTGCAAACATTTCCGCGGTGTAATTTTAGGTAACGGGTACCTTGTGAGGAGACGGTAATTTTTCGTTATTTTCAATGATACTCCATAAGAAATATAATTAAAATAAAATTTTAAAACATTTTTAAAATTGTGACTTGAACTATAATTCTAACACCTTTTTAACAACTAAGAGAACTTCTTTCTTTGGAAAATATTTATAGGACAAAATATAATCTTCTCAACTTATGTAATTGTTAAGTTTGGCATGTATTTTACAACTGCTATTGTTTTTATTCCTTTTATTAAGTTAAATGTTATTTAAATTACCCGATTTATTGTTTGAATCATATTTTTAGCTAAACTTTTTATTCTGTTCAATCATATAAGTCCCTTTCAATCAAATGCGATTGTAAATTGTGACTAAATACAATGGATTAGACAAAACAATATGAATAAATGAATGATAAATAACACTATATACTCTGTGTACACTATACTATAATATACTCAATATACTATAAATTATACACACTACATATTTTTATATACACATGCAAATACGCGCGCGCGATTACCTTTTCTGTTCCACTTTTAAATCAATAATGTAGAAGTGGTAATATAATAAGATCTTGATTTAGAAGTTAAGACAAAACTACATTTGAAAACGATGAATCTCGCACAACGTTTGCGATTCTGGCATATTTTGTTTATTAAGTAAACTTAAATAAGTTTGGAACTAATAAATTATAATGTGATTATTTTTATTAATGCAATAATGGTACTACATACATTTTATCTTTGTGAATAAAGAAACACGCCTTTTTTACAATATTTTCAGCTTTAAAAACTTGTAATTCTGTTAGATCTTTACATTCACAAATATTATCGTTGAATGAAATGGTTGGATAATGTTTTAACTTGGTTTTACGTAATATTTTCTGGCCTATTATTATGGGTTCATTAAATTGTTTACCAATAAACTTGATTAAAATAATATTTTTATCTTTTAAAATGCAACAATTATTCGGAGTACTTGTAGTCAATTCAAATAATGGAAATTTTAATTTACTGTGGCTACTATTACAATCATAAGGTAAAGAAATATTTATACGAGATAATAAAATTGGCCAGCTTTTTGATTCTACATTAATTTTTTTTGAAGGATTAATATTTTCTGCTAAGCGTCGGTGAATTTGTTGCAACGGTTTTTCATTTTTCCTTAACAACTTTTTTAAAAATTGCATATAATTTTCAAAATCGAATGCACTGAAACTATCAAGAGGTCCAAAATTTGCAGCATCTTGAGGCAAATGAATCAAATTATGCACATTTGATGTTACATACTTTTTACCATATAAATTTTTAAATTGTTCCACAAAATATATTAATAATTTTGCTGCATATTCGTTTTTTGTGGAATAGTTTTCTGAGTCGCACAATATTCTGACAGCGTAACTTAATGAGTTGAAATGAATTACATAATCATTAGGTATTGATGACGAAGGTAGAATTACTGGTCCCGCATATAATAAGAAAAAACGAAATTGCGTTGCCTTCCAGCGTTTAATTTCAAAAAGTGACTGGGGTTTTCTGTTAAAATCATTTGGTGCAAACTTTACCAAATTTGTCAGCGACGTTGACAAATTTTTAGAATCATTAACAGACAATTTAGGAACAACCTTTAACCACAATGTTAATAGTAATTTTGTGACACCTATGCAAACGAGGTGCATGTAATCAATTGGAAATTGTTTAACCATATCCATAGAAAGTAATTCAAACGGCGAGTCTCCTTTGTGATGTTTTTCTTGATATCGTTTTCGAAAGCTTTCATTCGTTCTTAATTCCGCATTCTCATTTAAGAACACCATTCTTCTATCTCTGTATTCTCCTTCAACAGTATATTTTCCACATCCAAACGTCCCATTATATTGAATGGTGTTGGTGCAATAACTTCTTGCAGGACTGTCGCATATTACACATCGCAAGGTAACTATATACTTTTTATTGTTGTAAGTAAAACCTTCAAAATTCAACTTTGTATATTCTTGGATAAATGACAAAAGATATGTTGACGCTGTTTCAGGCTTAGTGTTTCCATGGTATACGCTGATTACAAATGGTATCGTATATAAATTATTTACAATTCTCCCTTGAATTGGCCACAAAGTTCTATTCGTTGATTTAGTTATAGGAAGACCATCTATATTTATATCTATATCAATATTCGCATTTAACGTTTTTCGTCTCAAAATATCCTTTAAAGAATTTTCAATACCGTAGTGAAAATACTCTCCTGGCGGACATGATTTAATAATTGTTGACGTAGGTGTCTTTAAAAAAGTACGAGCATCTTTCGGAAGTTCAACGTGTCCTACCCTTCGCAAAATATTTAAAAGCTTACTCATATCTTCCCGGGGTATACGACCACTCTCGGAATACCATTGGCGTAATAACATTTTTAAATTCGGAGTTTCATCTGCGGCACTTACATCTATTAAATCATTGCTTGATTCATCATTCGATACAGTGTCTAATTCATCTTCAGAGTCGGAACTACTGGTATATATCAGATCCTCTTCAACACTAATGTAGCTAAAAATTTCTTATGTGTTTCAGTATCATCTGTATCAATATCAACCAAATAATATGTTTATTGTTTAAAAGAATCTATCGTTCGTCCAAGTAATGTTTAATAAAAAAGTGTCCTTTATTGATCGTCACGAACCAATGGTGTAAACAGATGTTAAGTTAAGTTACAAAATATGCCGATGTTTCGGACGTTTTTTCGCCGTCCCTTTTCAAGGCTAAAAAATTAGTAATTTACAAAATATATAGATTAATACCCAGTAGTGAAACATTTACATCGATGTCACAAAACAATTCATAACTCACCAAATTCAAACAAAACTCAAAAAAACCAAATATCACTCGTGTAAATCTCGCAAAAGCCACTCTTCCATTATTACATATCCATTCTATAAAAATTCAACACATCACGTTTAATTCTCGAATTAAAAACAATAATTTTCAGTAATACAATTAAAAAGAATACAATTTAAAAAAACCTTTTAACTAATTTTCACCACCCACGCTGTCGTCTCCAGAACACATTGTTTTTAAAAATATATATATATCTATATACATAGGACCTCCCCGAAGGGAGTCCTAAGTCACAATTAAACTTCATAAAGTCCCCAGACCCGTGCCCAACCTCCTATCAATACATGTTACAGTATACACATACACATACACATACATATATATATATATATACATATACATACATATACATATATACATACATATATTCGCCCCATACATCCATAAATCCATCCAAAGAAGGAGGGGAACATTTTATATTACGAGGCTAAGTCGAGTCGAGAGCTCCCGCGTATCAGGCGAACATGCGCCGCGGAGAAGTGGCACGAAAAATTAAATTTTTCACCAAGACGTAATGTATCGCGGACCGCAAGAGGAATCTCCTTATCTGTGGTATTTACCACCCATTTTTCTCTAATATCCACATTGTCATCCACATTCTCATCGACATTCGTATTTTTATAAAACCTTCCTTCAAAACGCACATCTCTGTTTTTTAAATTATTAATCTTTCGGAGTTTTATGTTCGTTTGTTTCTTGTGAAAAATATCCAAAATGTATGAATAATAATTAATTTTACTTCTAATATTAATAAATTTACTGCTTTTGAAGTACTAAAAGACATTGAATTTCACATCCAGTCTCAGAATGATAATAATGATAATACATGTGATAATAGGAACATTAAAGCAACGTCCTCACGCAACGAAAAATTAAAAACTGAACTAATTGAAAATATAAATAAATTTATAAAAAGAAAGAGACACATTGAATATACGGATAGAATCATTTTACATAATTATAATAATACATGTAAATTTTTAAAAAATAACCGAGACGTGATGTTTACGAAAGCAGATAAAGGTGCAGTTTGCGTTATCATAGAAAAAGAAAAATATAATGAAAAAATGGAGACATCTTTAAATGATGGGAAATATTATAAAGTTATTGAAAAATGCCCGCTAAGACAATTACAAATGAAAATTCAACTTTTAATAAGAGATTGGGAGGAAAAGGGAGTTTTTGAAAAAGAAAACTGCTTTGACAACGTTAAACAAAAATTAGACAACACAAACATTCCGAAAGCGTATGGGTTAATCAAAATACATAAAGTGGATTTACCTATACGGATCATTGTTTCAGCTATAAATAGCCCTACGTATGCCTTTGATAAAGCAATTAGTAAATTATTTAATAAGTACGTTCCAAAACCAGCATCAAATATTAAAAATAGTATAGAATTAAAAAAGATCATTGACAAACTAATTGTGCCTGGAAATTACAGATTAGTATCGTTTGACGTTGTCTCACTTTTTTCAAATTTACCGAGAGATTTAATTATACGAGCAGTATCTAAAAAATGGAAATTTATAGAGAGTAGTATTCCTATTGTTAAAGATGAATTTTTGGAGGGGATAGAACAACTTTTGGACTCAACTTTCTTACAATTTAATAATAAAATTTACAAACAATGTATGGGAGCTCCTATGGGTTTTTGCACAAGTCCGTGGTTTGCGGACATGGTATTAGAAGATTTAGAAAATTGTTGCTTAAAAGATTTCAAAAAGGATATTGTTTTGTACAAAAGATATGTAGACGACACGATATTTATTGTCAATCATGAGAAGATCGATCTGATATTAAACGCTTTTAATAGCTATTGTGAACCTATAAAATTTACAGTGGAAACTGAAATAAATAAAGAATTACCGTTTCTTGATTTAAAAATACATAGATTCGATGATGCTATTTGCAAGACAAATTGGTACCGTAAAGACACAGCCTCTGGACGTTATCTTAATTACTTTTCACATCACCCACGTTCCCAAAAAATAGCAATGGTTTATAATTTGGTTGACAAGGCCGTTTTTTTATCGGATTCGATTTTTCATGATGGCAATATTGTGTTAGTGAGTAACTTTTTACTTAATAACAATTATCCATTTGACTTCATTAATAAATTCATTAACAAACGATTGTCACATTTACATAATGCTAGTGATTCTTTAATTAATAATAACATTATAAAAAGAAATTTAATTTTGAGACCAAAGGTTGTCTTACCTTTTATTAAGGATTTAACACCGTGCCTCAATGTACTCATAACAAAGTGTGATTTTCTACCAATAAACCGCATGATCAATAAATTTAGCAATATTATAAAATTAGGCAAGGATAAAAATGAAAAACATGAGATGTGCAATATTGTTTATAAAATACCTTGTAAAGACTGTACAGCGCAATACATTGGCACGAGTAAACGTAAATTAAAATCACGAATTCGAGAGCATAAGAATGATGTACGCAATGAAAGTGAAAGATCTGCATTAGCGGTCCACAAGAGAAATACTAACCACAGCATTGATTTTAATAAGGTTTCTATCATTGATATCGAGAGTAATACGAAAAAACGAATGTTTTCGGAGATGCTGAATATTTATACACACGATAACACACTTAACCGTATAGAAGATGTGAATTTTTTGAAGAATATGTATAAAGAAGCGTTAAATACTGTGAAACTATATTATAATTAATATTGTTTATTTGTTATAAATGTTTTTATACTCTACATTGCGTTGTTGGCTTGAGAACAACTGGCTCTCGGTATTAGCGTACTATGTGTGGTGAGGAGGTTGGGCGACTCGCGTTAGGTTTCGGAGCGCTCCGGGGAATCCCGGCTATATTAAGATTGACGCGGCGTGCCACTTCTCCGCGGCGCATGTTCGCCTGATACGCGGGAGCTCTCGACTCGACTTAGCCTCGTAATATAAAATGTTCTCCTCCTTCTTTGGATGGATTTATGGATGTATGGGGCGAATATATGTATGTATATATGTATATGTATGTATATGTATATATATATATATGTATGTGTATGTGTATGTGTATACTGTAACATGTATTGATAGGAGGTTGGGCACGGGTCTGGGGACTTTATGAAGTTTAATTGTGACTTAGGACTCCCTTCGGGGAGGTCCTATGTATATAGATATATATATATTTTTAAAAACAATGTGTTCTGGAGACGACAGCGTGGGTGGTGAAAATTAGTTAAAAGGTTTTTTTAAATTGTATTCTTTTTAATTGTATTACTGAAAATTATTGTTTTTAATTCGAGAATTAAACGTGATGTGTTGAATTTTTATAGAATGGATATGTAATAATGGAAGAGTGGCTTTTGCGAGATTTACACGAGTGATATTTGGTTTTTTTGAGTTTTGTTTGAATTTGGTGAGTTATGAATTGTTTTGTGACATCGATGTAAATGTTTCACTACTGGGTATTAATCTATATATTTTGTAAATTACTAATTTTTTAGCCTTGAAAAGGGACGGCGAAAAAACGTCCGAAACATCGGCATATTTTGTAACTTAACTTAACATCTGTTTACACCATTGGTTCGTGACGATCAATAAAGGACACTTTTTTATTAAAAATAATATGTTTCACTATAATCTTGTGTGCTATCAGTTGTGTTAACATTATCATCTCTTATACTCGTGGATGGCTGTACTTCAGTAACATTAGATATCTACATTATATTAAAGTTATCTTTTTGAGCGATTTTGTAAAAACTCCCCTATTCTTGCGAAAAATACTTAAAACATATATATTTTATGATAAATATGTGTAACATAAGTTAATGCATCATATTACTGACAAAAAAATTATTATTATAATTACTAAGTGATATAAAAAAAAAAAACCGATAAATTATAATGTCCGTCCGTCCGTCCGTCCGTCCGTCCGTCCGTCCGTCCGTCCGTCCGTCCGACAAACATTATCTTGGCGTGAGAGAGACAGTGAGAGGAAGAGATAGGGAGACAGATAGAGAGAGAGAGATATTCTCTCTCTCTTATTCTCTCTCTCTTACTCTCTATCTTTCATTCTCTCTCTCTCTCTCTATCTCTCCATCTCTTTCTCTCTATCTTACATTCTCTCACTTTTATTCTTTCTCTCTTTCTCTCTATCTTTCATTCTCTCTCTTTTATTCTCTCTCTCTTTCTCTCTATCTTTCATTCTCTCTCTTTTATTCTCTCTCTCTTTCTCTCTATCTTTCATTCTCTCTCTTTTGTTCTCTCTCTCTTTCTCTCTATCTTTCATTCTCTCTCTTTTATTCTCTCTCTCTCTCTTTCTCTCTATCTTTCATTATCTCTCTCTTATTCTCTTTCTCTTTCTCTCTATATTTCATTCTCTCTCTCTCTATATTTCATTCTCTCTCTCTTATTCTCTTTCTCTTTCTCTTTCTCTTTCATTCTCACTCTCTTATTCTCTTTCTCTTTCTCTCTATATTTCATTCTCTCTCTCTTATTCTCTCTCCCTTTCTCTCGATCTTACATTCTCTCTCTTTTATTCTCTCTCTCTTTCTCTCTATCTTTCATTCTCTCTCTTTTATTCTCTCTCTCTCTTATTCTCTTTCTCTTTCTCTCTATATTTCATTCTCTCTCTCTTATTCTCTCTCTCTTTCTCTCTTTCTCTCTATCTAACATTCTCTCTCCCTCTCTCTCTCTCCCTCTCTCTCTCCCTCTCTCTCTCTCTCTCTCTCCTTCTATTATTCTCTCTCTATCTCTCCTTCCATCTATCATTCTCTCTCTTTATCTCACTTACTCTCTATCTTATTCTTGCTCTCTCACTCTCTTTCCATCTATCATTCTCTCTCTCTATCTCACTTACTCTCTATCTTATTCTTGCTCTCTCACTCTCTTTATCTCTCATTCTCTCTCTTTATTTATCTCATGCTCTCTCTCTTATTCTCTCTCTCTTTCTCTCTATCTTTCATTCTCTCTCTTTTATTCTCTCTCTCTCTTTCTCTCTATCTTTCATTATCTCTCTCTTATTCTCTTTCTCTTTCTCTTTTTCTTTCATTCTCTCTCTTTTATTCTCTCTCTTTTATTCTCTCTCATCTTTCTCTCTATCTTTCATTCTCTCTCTTTATTCTCTCTCTC
>JANSJX010000076.1:0-104977 GCA_026168455.1 Theocolax elegans | reverse complement strand
TTGTTACAATTGCTACAGTATATTATATATTACTGTAATTTAAGTAGGTATATTTTGTTGAACAGTATAATTGGTTAATCCTTTTCTGAGCAAGTGAACACTTTCTTAAGATGTATTTGAGCATTATATAATGATAAAAAACTAATTTAATAAATTAATCAACACACATTTCCGATGTATTTTTTTTCACCTCTTTCGAATGCCGTTAACACAATAGTGCTAAACCTTTTTTTTAAAGTTATAAACATTTTTTTGGAAAAAGATGTTTTTTTTTTGGAAAAAAAGTTAATAACTTTAAAAAGTTTTGCACTATTCTGTTAACGGCATTCGAAAGAGATAAAAAAAATACATCGGAAATATGTGTTGATTAATTTATTAAATTAGTTTTTTATCATTATATATAATGCTCAAATACATCTTAAGAAAGTGTTCACTTGCTCCAAAACGAGTTAAGTAATATCCATAAAATAAAAGTTTTTATAAGATTGTAATAACATTTAATAAAATGTATCATTTTAGTGTTCGGTTTTACAAACTGGAATGGATCCAAATTTAGTTATATCAAAAACTATTGTTAAAATGTTAAAAATGTTTTCAACTAAATCGGTTGCAATTGTTTTTAATGCAGTAAAAGAGGAAAATGGCAAGCATGCTTTCAAGTGTACTTCTTTATTTCAATGCATGACAAGTAAGGAAATTTAAATTACTTTTATATAATATGCTTGAAACTTTATCATGAAGCGCAAAGGATTAATTGTTAATACAATTATTACTTATTAAATATAATTATGTTTCAGTAATTATCACTGAGCGAAGGACTATCAGTCAGCTTCCAACCACAGAAAGGAACTTGATATCAGCACTGAGTACGGTACTAAGTAATGCAGTTGGCTGGTACACATCAAAAAAGACACTTAATAAAATTAACAATATCTGTCAATTAAATCAAGAAATTGAAGAAAATTGTTACAATGCATCTGTTTGCTTAAAAAGAAAATATGAAAATAAAAAATATATCAACAGATCAACAACCGATGGGCCGAAAATCAAAGTTGTAGCATGTGAAGTTTTACAGCCTCCAAAACAAGCTAAATTGAGTAATTCACCAAATTGTATTTTAATAATTTCAATGTTTTTAGAGAGTTCATTTAAATAACTTGACTAAACCTAACCTATATATCACTAGTACCCTGAAAAGAATCCCTAATAAACTGCAACTAAACATTGACACTTTCTTGATACTAACTACCTGTTTCTAACCTTATATTTATTTATTTCATATTGCATTTAAATTATTCACATATTTCTTAGATATTTCTAAAACATTTTTAATATACCCGTATTAATTTATTTCGTCGCGAATAACTTTGGTGGCAACATATGACATTAAAAATACCCATACTATTGGGTCTAATACTTGGGAAAAAAATGTAACCAAAAGCGTTTCACCGGGGTAAAAGAACGGGCCATTTAAATTTGCTATTTAATACCATGTCCCGAATAATAATAGATTATAAATGGCTATATAATGTTTCAGATTTCCACTAGGGGTGGTAAAGTTCTTTTGATGGTGATAAGATTTGCTTTTCTTGTATAATATAAATTTATTGTGCAATAGACCTGCCGTACACTTAAAACAAAAAAAAAGGAGAAAACTGCAAAAACACTATGAAACTTAATATCGCTTTTTAAGTATACACAAATATTAATATAGTTTATAAAAATATTTATTGAAATGTCAGCAATGTTTAATTTTTTAGTGACTTTTTATAGTAAAAAAAAACGTGTAAGAAATTGGAAAATGAAATAAAAGAACTTTTTTTTTTATTTAACTTTAACCGTCAGACCACCTTCATACGAACATTTCAACACTTTGTTTTATAAATCTTTAAAGATTGTAACGGGGTACAATCTTTCGCGTCGGTAGGGGTAAAGGGATCGGTTGCTACGGCACTGCCTAGTTATACTCCCTAGGCGGTGCTCCGAGAGTGCGCGGCGGATTCAAATCAGTGAACCCCGCGCACGACCTACCGTTGCGATGTCCGTTAACAACCGCGAGATCACTTGCCGATCTCGCGTCTTTGTACAGCTAAAACGTTGTGAGCTGAAAAGGACCGCGAATAAAAGGGATAAATTCGCGGTAAGTTTACCTCGGCCGCTCCTGAAACGGAGAGGGCGGTATTCGGGATAACGGGAATAACGTACGCCGGTAATCAATAATCAAACTCGTACTCGGATATTGATTACATATGAATTTTGTTCAAGTTAAAGAAATAGAAACAAAGTTTAACATAAAACAAAGATTTAACAAAAGCCGTATATAGGCCGCGTGAGGTCTCGCGACGAGGTGTAACCACCGGGGTTACTCGCACTATCTCTTTTTCTAGCACGCGTACGCTCGTTTGCTACCTCGCCGTCGCGCGCGGGCGAGATCCGCCGATCCCGAACTTATAGTTATAGCCGTAAAGAGAGAGTCTTTACGGCTTCGGCGGCTCGCGAGTGGTGCACCACGTACCTTAAATCTCGATTCTCCCCGTCGATGCGTTCGACTTCGCCTGTTTTCCCTCTCTCCGTCGGGCTCTCGCGCGCGGCAACTTCGCCGTCCTCGCAGGTTCTTGGGAGTCGCTGGAGCTGTGCACTTAACACCAGCACGCTCACTCCACCAAGTCACTCAGTCTTCACGGCGCGAAACCCAGAACCCGAGCAAGAATCCGCGATAACGATTCTTGTTCTCTTGCCGCGAAATATCAAGGAAGGCGTTACCGGCGATGTGTCTATCTACGATGACTCGCATAAACTGTCTATATACTCTCCTCAATCAGCTTGCGCGTCGGATCATTATTAGTCCTTACGCGCGGGCTTTTCCGATCGCCTACGAGCTTTTCCGATCGTCACTCGCGCTCGTTATAAGGTATAGCTTCATACGCATAAGAGTATGTAGCTTACCTTTACAAGATACAATTAAAAAAAATATTATACATTCATTTTTGAAGAATTGTATTTATAAAGTTGATGCTCATAATACTGTTTTTTATTCTTCAATTTTTATTTAGGAGATGTACAAATGTATTATGTACTATGCATGATATTTCCAGATTTAGATTCTAAAATTACCATATCAGATTTATATAATGATAATGCTAATATATTAATAGTAATATTAGTAATAATAATTATATAAATAATTTACCTGAATCAATTGCAACAGATTATATTTTTTGCGGCATTTGACTTTTATATCTTAGATTGTTAATTTTAATTGTCAAATACAATTTCCATTTGTTTATCATTTTATTTCTTTTTATTGCTTCCATTAACTGAACTCTTTCTCTAGATACAATTTTGTTTTTGATTAAATAATGGAGATAAGCCTCTGAAATGTACCAAAAGTGACTTTATATACTCACAATAAATTATAAAACAAAAAAGGTATTAAAATATAATAATTACTTTTAAGTACACCTATTTTCCTTGGCGAGCATGGTTTCACTGGAGACCGTCCAGGTAACTGATTTAAAACTTTTTTTACACTGAGAGCTCTGTTTATCAAGTTATCAATACCCCACAAACATTGCGCTAGACTTCCTACGAAGAGAGAAGCAGTTTTCTTTTGTTTAACAATTTTCCATTGGTAATATGGCAATGAAATGTTATTGCATAAATGAAACATTTTGATCTGTAAAATATGCATAGCAAAATAGATATTATCGAATACAAGTTTTTAAATACAGAGGAAAATAATCTTGTAATAATAACATACTAATTTTTGTAAGGTTTTAAATTTGTTAAACAATATTTAAAGCCTCCTAAGCGGACATTCATTTATCCAGAAACAGATAATAAGTTTTATTAAGTATTTATAAACATTATATGCAAGTGATTATATCCAGTAGGTTTGTTATAATTATTGGAAACATTTAACGTATGGGGATCTAACCTCCTTTATAATTTTATTTATTTTTTGCTCATTTTATTCAAAATTATATAGGTCTACCAGTAAAAATATTTCTTACTTGCAATATAAAGTTTTTTGAGTAAAATAAGACCAAAATAATCTTTTTTTTTCATTATAAAATAAGCAGTTTCTAAACTTACCATTAGATTAAAGCCCACCCAATCATTTAACTAGGCTAAACCAAAGTTTACTTTAATCTTCAGATATACTGCTATGATCTGAATGTGGGGATTAAAAAAAAGAAACCCAGTAAAAAGTTATTAGTCACCTTAACGGAAATAATCATATGCGTATAATGTTTATAAATACTTAATAAATGTTATTAGCTTTTATTAGATTTTCATAACACTTTATAAAGTGCGGATTTTGGACTCTAGTAATAGTTTAAAAAATTTGCTAATGTATATAAGATTTTATTAGTTATTTTAAAAATTTCGTAAATATTTGTAAGCTTTATTAGGTTTTATTAGATTTTTGTATTTCGAAAATATCGTGAAAAACAACAAAATGACACTAATAGTAACTGTTGAATTTTCCTGTATTTAACTGTTTTTAGCTGTTTCTCAATGATGTATGCAAAAAAACAAAAGCTATTAATAAAAGATTGCTATTGGTAAATATTCATAAATATTCTAAATACTTATTTACTGTATATAATAATTTAAAAAAATTATTAGTAGTTATTAGCTTTTTTAAACTCGCACATTTCTTTTGCTTTTGAAAAAAACCTAAAAGCTAAGAAGATCTAATAAAAGTTATAAATTCTTACTAACTATTAACAGAGTCCAAAATCTGCATATTATAAATTGATTATAAAATTTATTAGCTTCTCTTAGCTCTTTCTGGAAAAATAAATTTCCACCTGGGTCAATATAGTAAAAAATTGCAGTGAAATTTCAAAAATGTCAAAATTTTATAGCTTTAGAAAGCTACACCATTTTATCACATTTATTTTTTTTTTATTCTCATATTCAGGCCAAAATAATATATCTGAAGATAAAAAAATTTGTTCTAATAGGATCATTAGATTTGTAGCACATTACACATGCTTATTCACAGTTAAAGTAAATGTTAATTTTGATGCTTGTCGCTTGATATCTCAATAAACTCTTCTTCAATTAGGGTTTATTTGGACTCATATTAAAGGTAATTAATGTTATTATGACTTAAGTGGTCCAGAGTATTCAAATAGTTCATTCAAAAAAAGTTTCGTACAAAATATCTCAATTTTATGCAAACTAAAAGAAAAAGATATTTTTTCAAATAATATTTTTTTTTACAAACTATTTCATTATTCTAGTTCACTCATATCAAAACTAGATTAATTACCTTCAAACTGAGTCCAAATGGTGCTTAAACGAACAAGAATTTCTTGATATATCAAGCGATAACCATCAAATTTAGTCATTAGTTAAACTGTGTGGAACTGTGTAATATGATGATATTTCATTCACCATAATATTGAGACCAAATCAAAGTTGAATCATTTAATATTAAGCTAAACTAAAGTTTATTTTAATCATCAGTTATAGTGCTATATCCTGAACGTAGAAAATTCAGTAAAATTACAAAAAAAGTAAAAATTTAGTTATTATCAACCAATATAACTTTTTGCTGGGTTACTTTTTTTAAATTCCCACATGCAGCCCATATAACAATATATCTGAGGATTAAAAGAAACTTCAGTTTGGCATACTTATACGCAGTTTGACTTAATATGTCAGTTTTGAATCTTGTCGCTTGATATGTCAAAAAATATTATTACAAGTATATAATTTTCAATAATACAGCAAAAATATTTAATCAAATTGAAAAATAAATTTGACGCTGCAAACACTTGGAACTGTACTATAATTATTATAGTTTTTCAAATGTTACTGGTAATTTTTAATATGATAATATTCATGTTATTGACTTACACATTTTCCATTTATAGTTTTAGTCCATGATGAAAAGTTTTCAATTTTTGTAGCCTGTTTATCATCATTTGATAAACAAGATTCTAGAAATAATAATATTAATAATAATAATAATATAATTGTAGATATATTAGTTCTGCAGGAATAATTTTAAAATCTTGATACGCTTTAAATACAAAGTATTGTGTATAATGAAATGTATTGGATGTCGAAAAATACGTTACTAAAAATTGTGATTGAATTATATAAATTTGTAGTTATCCCCTCGCTATGGGGAGACAAATCAAACCCCCACTCCTGGGTCCTGTGTATCTCTCCATAGCAAGGGGTGGGGGTAATGCTAGGGTGGGGGTAATAGGTGGGGATCATGGTGGAGGGGGGTAATAGGTGGGGACCATGGTGGAGGGGGGATGGAATTAGGGAGGGATGATGGTGGGAGCGGTAATGGTGGTACCAGTTAAGGTAGGGGTAATGACGGTGGGAGAAATGACGGAGGGGGGTGGGGGCAATGATGCATTGCTGCGGAAGAGGAGAAGGGGTAGACCATAATGCAGTACTGCGGGAGGGGAGGGGGGCGGAAGATTCGAATTCTACGATGTTGGTTGCGGGGCGTCTCAATACCTACTGAGCTATTCCGTCGACCGATCGCCGTATGAAGGGGGGGGGGGGAGATGGTGGGAGACAGAGAGGAAGCGGTGAGAGAAATCGTAACTGAACTCGCGAAAGGATGTACGAATACTGGAACTCGGTTGACGATTAATCCAGAGAATGGGAGGTGACAAATATTGTTGTGACTCAGAATACGACTTGACTTTGCAAATTCCGGATACGACATTATTAGAGAATTAAAAGTGCTGATTAAACAAAAGAGAACAATAATGATTTAAACACTCGTGTATATTAAACATTAAACTTGTAAGTACATATGTACTAATAAAACAATGAAATAAAAACGGGTGATCAGGTTTCACGCAGAGCGGCACACGTCTTCGAACAAATTTGTTATCGAATAACGTTTAAATAATTCAAAATTTGTTCATTATCCCGACGGAATATAGAATATAGTGCACACATTCTCTTCTCGTAAGAACTACATTAAAATCAATGTATAATTTGTAAATTTCTGGTTTTACTAAGTAAAAGATATTGTTTTTTTTATGGAAATTGCTATATCAACACTGGTTGCAAAAAAAAGAGAACAACGTATGAATGTCGTGTAGTATTTGATACTTCTTATAACTTTTAACAAACCGCGAAGTTTCGTCGTAAATATATTGAAATTGCTGTATCAACATAGTTTACATAAAAAGAGGAGAATGTATGAACATCCTATAATATTTGATACTTTTTATAACTTCTAACAAATTTTCGCGGAATTCTTTTGTAAGTAAGGTAAAATGTAACTGTTGATTGTGTGACACATGAACAAAGGAGTCTTATTCCCCCCCCCCCCTTTAATCGTCGTATAGAGAGTATCAAGTTAGTATTTAACGAACTACACATAATGGTTCTTTTCAGTTTCTTGTAAACAGTTTCGTAGTCGCTAACATCATACTGATTAGAGCTAGTACATCGCATTTAGCGAAAATTTTACGGTATGCATTGAGTATTGCTAAAGTTCGAGAACCACACATTCACACAATGTGTGGTAAGATTTGGTCATCGGATCTCACACACCTATCTGCAGATATTTTGTGTAAAAAGTTACATTTTTTTTATTACATTGTGGGATAAGCACAACATATCACATGTTCACCGTTAATTTATTCAATAATCAGGATGTCTTGTTGATTGCTGTGCGTACAATAAGACAACGGAATGAGCAAGACCATCATTTAGCTCGATTAATTTTTCGTCGTCATTGTAAGTAGAGATTTTGACTATAAAAATCGTGGTAAATAAATGTAATTTTTGTATTTATCAGTGATGAATCAAATGATGAGTGATATTGAAGGTGACAAATGTATACTGGCGTGAGATCAAGAGCAACCTATACCATCAACATCTCGAGGAGATGACAATACTTGTCAGCATTTAATTTTTCATATATATTGCTTCTTTATCTAAGATATATATTTCAATTGGTTGTTTTTTTTAGTTGCTAAACGTGTGAGTACTCAGTTGATGGGTTCAATTGACATGGGGGTCCGCAAAAGGAAACATTACAGTGATAGTAGTACCAGTAGCAACACTAGTAGTACAGATTCATCCACTGACAGTAGTACTAGTACAGATAAAGAAGAAGAAGAACAACAACAACGTAAGAAACAAGTTATTTTCATATTGTTAGTTTTTTATATATACGTAAATGTGAATAATCTTACAGGAGGATTTTTTCAGTCTGGTAAAGGATTGCCATACGCTCGGTTTGTTGTTGAAAAGGAGACGAAACGTTACTACCAACGCTTTGGATATGAAGGGAGAGAAATCAGAGGGGTGATCCCCCAACCACCAGCTAATACTGATATTTCTGCATGGTTAGAAGATTGTATACGAGATCTACATGGCTATCTTTGTGAACGAAGTGCACCAACGGACTTCATTGGTGTGACAATTAATTCCGAACAATTTAACCATGGTCCTCTTTGGCTGTCATTCAGACCAATACAAAATTTCCTCGTTGCTGACTTGTGGGAGTTGATATACAGTCACGTACAAAGTGCTAATGATTTCAATGTTAATGAGGTACTATCGGTGCATTTTGCTATTGTTAGAGGTGTAGCGGGCCGTGGACGAGTGCGTTTAACCGAAAAATCGGTGAATAAAAAATCCATATTAATAACTACTAATAATGATAATTTGTGCCTACCACGAAGTTTGGTTGCTGCCTACGCATACGCTATCAGAGGCCAAATACGTACAGGGGAACTTCATAGATATTGGAACTTGATTCGTTCAAGTGCAGGAACAACTCAAAGAAATGCTGCCACAGAGCTTCTAAATTTGGCCAACGTTCAAGTACCAATTAAAGGGTGTAGTCTTGCGAAAATCCAAAAGTTTCAAGATTTCTATGCTACTCGAGCTACGGCGATAGTGGTATACAATTTTTCATCTTTCGCGCGGGGTACCCCACCGATATACGATGGTTCGCGATTTGTCGACGCGGTAACACACATACTGCGAATAATGTATTACGAACATACAAATCATTATCAACCAATTCTTAATCTTGTAGGAACAAGTGGTAGTGGGGGGTACTGTATACCATGCAACAAAAGTTATTGGCGCGCCGAAGAGCATCGATGTTCCAACAAGTGCTACAAGTGTATGTTGTCACCACCGTGCAGTACAACGGGAGAACCTAAAAAGTGTAACAGTTGTTTCAAACTATTTTTCGATAATAGATGTTTGAAAAACCATGCTAAAACAGGATCTTACAATAAAACTTCCAGTGTTTGTAATAATATTAAACTTTGTCAAATTTGTTTTAAAATAATAAACAGAAAAGAGACACACGTAAGCGGAGTGTCATTTTGTAAAACTTGCAAAGCGCTAATGCCTGTTAGACATCTGTGTTACGTTCAACCTATCAAAAATACACAACATGCTAAACCAATTTTGTTTCTTTTCTACGATTTTGAAACTCAACAATCCTTACCTGTGTTAGGTGATGAGGATAGAAAAATACACGTGCCAAACTTATGTGTGGTGCAACAAGTGTGTACATACTGTTTGGATGAAAAAGCCATTTCAGTCAGATGTGAGATGTGTGGCATTCGCGAGTATGTGTTTAATCGCGAACCAGTAAGACAGATAGTCGATCTTGCGCTACCACCGAGAAAACATTTTCAACAAGTTGTTTGCATAGCACACAACTCACAAGGATTCGACGTACAATTTATATTGAAATATATTGTGGAAAAATTTAACGAAGGTCGAGTCGTGCCATCTGTAGTTATGAATGGTTCGAAAATTATTTTAATGGAAGTTCTACAAACAAAATTTGTCGACAGTTTAAATTACTTCCACATGCCGCTGAGTAGTTTACCCAAAGCCTACGGACTACCCGAATTGGAAAAAGGTGTTTTTCCACATTTGTTCAATACAGTGGAGAATCAGACGTACGAAGGTTCTCTACCACCTCTCGCAATGTATTCACCCGATACTATGAGTATCAATCAACGAGAGAAATTTTTAAAATGGTATGAGGAACAAGTTCAATGTGATTACATTTTTAATTTTCAAAATGAATTTTTAAAATATTGCAAACAAGATGTGACGATTTTAAGACTAGCGTGTTTGGCTTATCGGAAAATGTTCATAAAATTTGGTGTAGATCCATTTTCCGAGTGTACAACTATAGCTTCGTCTTATATGCGAGTTTTCAGAAAAACGTTTCTGAAAAGAAACCAAATAGGAATTGTACCATTGGAAGGTTACCGGCTACAAGACAATCAGTCTGAAATTGCCTTAAACTGGCTTTCATGGATGGAGCAACGTGTGCTTCATCGAGATGTTAAT
The DNA here is from genome assembly GCA_026168455.1 of Theocolax elegans. Classification (NCBI taxonomy): domain Eukaryota; kingdom Metazoa; phylum Arthropoda; class Insecta; order Hymenoptera; family Cerocephalidae; genus Theocolax; species Theocolax elegans. The sequence goes on along the minus strand of JANSJX010000076.1, from coordinate 94,642 downwards.
TACGCAGGACGGTGTCGAGAAACGAGACTATCGGAAAATATCCTGGTTGACGGTTACTGTGCACCACGTGTCAATGAAGACAATCATCGTGGTATTGTACTTCAATTTCACGGGTGTTTTTGACACGGTTGTCCTCGCTGTTACCAAATAAACAGAGACACTGTTATGACGAACGGCGAGTCAATGGATACCAGATACGAGAGGACACTGACAATCAGTCATAAATTAAAAATCGCCAATTATTGTGTTATTGAAAAATGGGAGTGTGAATTCAAAAAGGAAATCGAACATAATGAGGAGCTTAAGAATTTTGTTCATCAAAATGAAGTGAACATAAAGCGAAAATCTCTTAACCCACGAGATGCATTTTTTGGCCGGCGTACTGGTAATACGGTCAAAATATATGATTGTCAGATTGGAGAAAAGATCAGATACGTTGATGTGTGTTCTCTATACCCATACATTTGTAAACGTGGTAGGTTTCCTATAGGTCACCCAAAAATTTACGTTGGGCAAGAAGAGTGTACACGGTTAATGGGACCACTTCACGATATCTCTCAAGTTAACGGTTTAATCGCATGCGACATTTTACCGCCATAAAATTTATATCACCCCGTACTACCGGAAAAATTCATGGAAAATTAATATTTCCTCTGTGTAGGACATGCTGTGAGCAATTGATACAAAGTGATTGCCCTCATGAAGATCCCAAGGAGCGTATACTGTGTGGAACGTGGGTGTCTAAAGAAGTAAAATCAGCTGTTGCTCTGGGGTACATAATTGAAACCGTCTATCAAATTTGGCAGTATGAAATGACGGAATACAACCAGCATGAAAAAAAGGGTGGTATTTTTGCCGAATGTATTAATGAGTCTTTCACTCAAAAAACTGCTGCATCAGGATATTCACTGTGTTGTATCACCGAAGAGGATAAAGATCGGTACATTAGAGAATTGGAGCGTGATGAAAGGATACGACTAACAAAAGATGACATAAATCTCAATGCGGGACTACGATCTATGGCAAAACTTTGTCTAAATTCCCTATGGGGTAAATTTGGACAATTTGACAAAAACGTGTGTGATAAAAAATGCAGAAACTCTGATGAATTTACTCAATAGCAGTGAGATAGAAGTGAACGGTATAGTACCAGTCAACGACGATATTTTGTACGTGAATTGGGTGTACCGAGAGGAGGCCAAGGTAGCCTCGGTATCGCCGACAATAGGAAATGTCGAACTTGCAGCATTTACAACAGCACAAGCGCGTCTCAAACTGTTCGAGTATTTACATACTTTAGGACCTCGGGTTCTATATTACGATACAGATTCAGTGTTTTATGTTAGCAAATATGGTGAAGTAAAATTGCCAATTGGTACGTCACTTGGTAGTTTGACCGATGAACTGGCTGCTATGGGTCCCGGTACCTACATAACGACGTTTTTGTCAGGTGGACCTAAATTTTACGCTTACAAGTGCAGAAAACCAAATGGTGAAGAGGAGTGTATATGTAAGATAAAAGGTTTTCGACTTCATTATGCCAACAGTCAGCTAATTAATTTTTCGACGATTCGTAAGATGATATCTTCACCAGAGACGGAAATAGCGGTGAACAATTCGACTATACGGAGAACCATATTTCACGACGTCATCACACAACATGAGACGAAAACATGCAAAACGGTGTACAGTAAACGGAGATTTATATCGCTCAACAAAAGCTACCCATACGGATATAAGATTGATTAGTCGAGCTATTCTATAAGACTACGTAGCAGGAAATGCAGCGGTTATTTGATACCTCTTGCACACCCCACCTAGCTGATAGGTGTCACAAGTTCTACCGTTTCCACTTCCAAAGAGATTACGTTGCTTGGAGGGGGTAAAATTTACTTAAACATTACTATATATAAGAGAACGGTCTTAACCGATGAGGTGTAGTAGTATAAGCTCTTGAACCAGTTGTATAGTTTCACGATTTATGTCGTTCTCTATAAAAGAAGTACGTATACCTCTCAATAGCGTCATTATCGTTATTCGTACTTTGTAAATTTAAAATGTAAAGTTTATGTAATATTTTAAGATGGATTTGGAAACTCTCAATAAAATTGCTAGTGGTGGCTATCTACCTACCAAAAAGATCTCGGAGTTGGAGATGAATCATCACCACATGGTGACGGCGTTTAAAACTGTCAAGACACGTTATGGATCAAAAATTGTGGCAACTCTAGACGACGAGTTTCAGATATTTCTTCCTTCACGTGTGTCCGCGGCTCTCAGTAAACGATTCAAAGTTTTTTGAAAATATAGCGGAAAAAGCTAATAAATTACAATTGTTCTTAAATTATAAAGGGAATAATGCCATTGAATTTACAACCTGAAGACTCTGTAAAATTAAATACAGAAATAAAATCAAAAGACCAAAAATTGTGTATTTATTTTTAGTAATACGTTTATCCTTTCAAATCAACGTATAATGTTGTCACCTTTGACGGATAAAAATGTTACTCTGAACGGAAGTACGAAAAATTTTTCGTCGGGTAAACTTTAATAATCGTATTTATTCACTAAAAATTAATTTTTTAATAGTTTATTAATATTTGCAGTTTATCATTATGGATATCTGATTTTAAACGGACAACAACAATATTGTAAAAAATAAACAGAATCATCGAATTAAGAAATATTAATAAGGGAAGAAGACAAAAAATTAAAACAGAAAAAAGTTAATATTATTAATACATTAACGCAAAAAAAAATCAACGAACTAAAATGAAAAATAATATTAAATATGACTTATACAAGTTTTACCTTACGTCGATTTTATTAATAAATCACTTAGAAATTACTATATTCCTAAGGAAAGGTAAGGAATTATAATAGGACAAAGTTACTATTTTTGAGATTAAATATTTAATTTAGAGAAAATCTTTAATAATAAAAGAAATAAAGAACATAATTTAAGAAATTTTATAAAATATTTATTCAAAATTTATAATTATTTGGTTTTTATTTAAAGACACAGTCATTTTTCTTTTTAATAATGGTAGTGTGTCAAGTTTCTTCTTACAATATTCGCAATAGGGAACAGAATTTTGGTGATCCCAATCCTCAATGTGACAATCGATCTGGAACGTTGGATCGATAGGAAAATTTCCATTTTTTACTAAATGTGCCAATTTTGATTGATTAATGAAAGTCTATAATAAAAAATAAAATCAAATTTTCATGCGGTATTTAATATCGATCGTAAATTGATTACATAATTATTAATATACCCTCTGTAGATAAACAGCAATATTGTTTTGACTTACGTTCAAAGAAGAAAGGAACTTATTACAATTTCGACCGCAATTTAACTTTTTCAATAATGTTACTGTAAAATTGGTTAAGGGGATGTCGGAGCTATAGCCTCCATCAAAAGCCGCTCGATCTCGCGGCTTCGAATGGCGCTGCAGTCAGGTGTCGATTTCTACGATAAACATACTTTAAACATAAATTATAAATTTTACAGCTACATAGAGCTGTTGAAAGATACTTTCCCCCCTAGCTATGACTAAACTTAAGGTAATTATAGTATTACTCTTGGCAGCAAATGTTTATTTTTTTTTAAAAATGTGAAATACGTTGCGTGTAGCATTACGGCAGATATAGATTCATTGAATATGAGACGTATTTCACATTTTTTTAAAAAATAAACATTTGCTGCCAAGAGTAATACTATAATTACCTTAAGTTTAGTCATAGCTAGGGGGGAAAGTATCTTTCAACAGCTCTATGTAGCTGTAAAATTTATAATTTATGTTTAAAGTATGTTTATCGTAGAAATCGACACCTGACTGCAGCGCCATTCGAAGCCGCGAGATCGAGCGGCTTTTTGATGGAGGCTAAGGGTCCGACATCCCCTTAAAGTTTTTTGTGTCTTTTTTTACATTAATGACATTTTGCAAAGATTTGGATCAGCTTTACAAACTGTCTGTGACATGACTAGCAAATTTCGATTTCAAAAATTTTTAATTATTATTGATGCTTTGTGATTAATTTTGTGTTGCTACTTAATAGCACTTTTGATTATAGAGCGATTGTAAAATGATTTTTAATAAAGCTATAGTCTGATGAGAATGAAGAACCTCCATCGAAACGTCACAATTTAAATAATTTTTATGGTTTGTTCACTATAATTGACAAAACACCTCTCCTTTATTACAATTGTTATTAATATATATATATATATATATATATATATATATATATATGGGGTCATTCCAATACTTTTTTGGAAATCAGTCCGGGGGGGGGGGGTCAACCAATAGAGCTAAAAAATTAGTATGTTACTATACTATAAAAAAAAAAGTAAGTGAGTCAAAATTGTAGCCTTCTAAATCAATTAAGGACGTAGATATTCGATTTTAAACATTAAAAAATAGGACGATTTTTCATCATTTTTAAGATTTTTCAAAGTAGCACCAAAATTTGAGAAATTAATATTTTTTTATCCAGTTCAGAACAAACTCTTCGTATTACTATAGACTTTAAATCTAGCTATATAGGATACAATTATTTTGTTATGATGTGTTAAATTAATTATTTATTTATTTATATATACAAAGGATAATATGATGTTTTATGTGGATCATTCATAGAAGAAAGGTAAACTAAATTTTATAACCGCAATCCTTGTACAAATTTTAACATACATGATTGCTACTTAATAGCACTTTTGATTATAGAGCGATTGTAAAATGATTTTTAATAAAGCTATAGTCTGATGAGAATGAAGAACCTCCATCGAAACGTCACAATTTAAATAATTTTTATGGTTTGTTCACTATAATTGACAAAACACCTCTCCTTTATTACAATTGTTATTAATATATATATATATATATATATATATATATATATATATATATATATGGGTCATTCCAATACTTTTTTGGAAATCAGTCCGGGGGGGGGGTCAACCAATAGAGCTAAAAAATTAGTATGTTACTATACTATAAAAAAAAAAGTAAGTGAGTCAAAATTGTAGCCTTCTAAATCAATTAAGGACGTAGATATTCGATTTTAAACATTAAAAAATAGGCGATTTTTCATCATTTTTTAAGATTTTTCAAAGTAGCACCAAAATTTGAGAAATTAATATTTTTTTATCCAGTTCAGAACAAACTCTTCGTATTACTATAGACTTTAAATCTAGCTATATAGGATACAATTATTTTGTAAACAAAACATTTGACAGGACTAAATATAAACCCTTGTTTTTTAAAATTTTGCACAGTTTCTAAATGCTGTCAAATTAACAGTTTTTGATATTTTTAAAAAACCCCAACGCGCTTAGATTTGTATTGGTATAAGCTTTTACTTTAAAAAGTTAATTTGGCTTAAAGTTATGTTTATTTAAATTTGACCAAAAATGCAAAAAACACGTTTTTTGGTATTTTCTAATGCTTGTAACGTCGGTCTACCTAATTTTTTTTTTACCAAAATTTAGGTGAAACTCGGTTTTTGTAGATAGAAAATGATCCCGTAGTTACTGCAATGGATATTTGACCTTGGTATACATACGTTTATTAACGTTTGAAAATATTTTTTTGCATTCTTGCGCAAGACTTATCGGATTACTGCAAGGTCTAAAATTTCTTGTATTTTGAGTGTTATCACAGGTAACATCCATACTATAGGTAAGTTTAAAACTAATAGGAATATAAAAAAAAAGAAAAGGTGTTCCTCTCGAACCTTCGTAGAGGAAACACCTATTCTCATTATATAGAAAATTATTTCTATTGACTTTCGATTTATCGAATTTTCAATAGCAGGTGCAAACCTGTCCCTATTTTCTATTATAATTCCATTCTCAGCCCATTGTGAGCCATCATGGCCACTGGGCAAAAATCCACATTTTCGCACTGCGATGGCTCCGAGAGCATCGCCTCCACCGCTGAGTCCTTAATGGACACAGCCCTTACTATGGATTGTGAAGGCTTCAAGGAGCCTCGCAGGCGAAAACGTGCCCGCCAAACCCCTCGGGACACTCAATCAGAACAAGTCTGATTACCAAGACCAGCAACACGGTACTTCCACCGGTTGCTACCCACAACCAATTCTCAATACTAGCCGGCCCTTCCGCCGAAAATGAAAAGAAGGTTAAGATCACTCCAGTAAACGTTTACTGCGATGAGCTTAATTTTCCCTATAAACTCCTCCAAACCATTATTAAAAAATTAAAATTTAGCGCGGTAGTTTACAAACTCCGCGACAACTTCATGTCCGTCCGGGTTTCAACCCTGGAGGACTACCGAACCCTCCTCCGGGAATTGGACACCGAAAGGTTCCAATATTTTCTTTTTAAATCTCCGGATTCCGAACCTCCGGTCAAATTCGTCATTAGGGGCCTACCCACTTCAATGGCCACCGACGAAATCGCGGACGAACTACTGCGGGGTGGATATAGAGTCCACAACGTCGCGCAAATGAAGAGAGGAAGCGGGAAAAATGCCACCCCGCTCCCTCTTTTCCTAATTACTTTAGAAAAAACAGGCAACATCAAAAATATTAATCAACTAAAAACAATCGCGTTCTTGAAAATAAAAATAGAACCCCATATTAATCCTAAACGCCCGGTACAATGTTATAAATGCCAACGATATAATCATGTGTCACGGTTCTGCCACGCTCAACCCAAATGCGTTAAGTGTGGAGAGAACCATGACACCGCCACGTGCACTAAGCCCCGCGATAAAGAAAATTTAAAATGCGCAAACTGTGGAGGCAACCACACCGCGAATTACAAAGGCTGTCCAGCCTATAAAACATCAAAACAATCTTACGCGAATAAAGCCAAAACTCCCAAACCCACTAAAATTAACAGCAATAACAGCAATAATAAAAATACTGAAAAACCTAAACTCATTACGTTAAACGATGGAGGTCATTTTCCCGCATTACCGGTTAAACCTAAAACTCAAACACCAATTAACATACCAATAATTAAATCATTACAAAACAAACACAAAAACGAAAATAACATTAATAAGAATAAAAAACCCGTCAACTCGGAAGACGCAACCGCGCTGATAGAAATACTGCGGGAGGCCACCAACCTCTCTATCAGTATCTCCTCGGGTCAATCTCAATAAACAACGCGTATATCCAAGTCGCGGTAATAACTCAAAAACTTCTAAACTCGGCCCTCGCGGTTGCATCCAATAAACAAAAAACCGGACCATGAATAATACACCAAATAAACAACTAACCATTTGTGCTTGGAACGCCAACGGACTGACTAACACACAAAAAACTCGAACTAGAGACACTATTACACACAAAAAACATTGACATTTGCCTTCTTGACGAAACACTTTTAAAAAACAACAGTACATTTAAACTACGAAACTACACTGTCTATAAAAATAACATAAACCGGGACACCGCGGTAATAGTTAAAAACAGCCTAAAGCATTATAATATACCCTTAAATACCGAAAACTTAGAAGCAACGGCAATTAAAATCAAAACCCGCGGAACCGACATCGCGATAATAGCTACTTATAACTCACCTACTGTTAAAATCAACAAAAACGACTACGATAAAATCTTTAAAACAGCCGACACAGTAATAGCCGCCGGTGACTTTAACGCTAAACATACGCGCTGGGGGAGTCGCACTATAAACGCTCTCGGTAGCCAACTCAGTAAATATTGCATTAATAAACAACTTTACATTCACGCCCCAACGAGCTTCACTCACTATCCTTACAACAAAAAATGCAAACCCGATATAATAGATTTCATGATCTCTAAAAACTTAAACTTTTCCTCTAATATCTGCACTCTCCCAGATTCCGAATTAGACTCAGACCATTGCCCCGTATACATAACTATCAACTTAACAACAATTTACAATCCGACAAAAATCAAATACAACTTTGCAAAAACTAACTGGCAGACATTTAACAATTACTTTGACGAAAACATCACTACACTACAAGACATAGACAGAAAAGACGAAATCGACACAGTTATCACTGACTTTACACAAACCATCCACAAAGCAATAGACATTTCCACACCATTAAACGAAAATAAAACCGGTAACCTTCCGTTACCGGACGAAATAATTAAATCAATAAAACATAGAAACGTATTAATCCGCGAAAACCGTAAACGATATAATCCAATACTTAAAAACCATATTAATTCAATTAGACGCTTAATAGACAACCAAATTAAAAACTTTAAATGCGAATCGTGGAATAACAAAGTAAAATCCCTAAACATTAAAGACAATAGTTTGTGGAGAATGACCAAAGCCTTTACGCGAACTCACACTAACATTCCACCGTTAAAAGATTCAAATAATCAACTTAAATATTTTTCACCGGACGATAAAGCTAACCAATTAGCCGAAAACTTCGCGAAAACGTTCACACCGCATAAAATGCCTCATAACAATTCCAATTTTACTGCAGAAACGGATAATTTAATCTTAAATTTTCTAAACAATTCTAACAATAACCCTAATACAATTCCACCGATAATTCCGTTCGAACTTAAAAAATATCTTAAACGCACGAAAAACAATAAAGCACCCGGCCCGGATACAATAAGTAACTTCATTTTGAAAAAATTACCTATAAAATCTTTAAAACAGCCGACACAGTAATAGCCGCCGGTGACTTTAACGCTAAACATACGCGCTGGGGGAGTCGCACTATAAACGCTCTCGGTAGCCAACTCAGTAAATATTGCATTAATAAACAACTTTACATTCACGCCCCAACGAGCTTCACTCACTATCCTTACAACAAAAAATGCAAACCCGATATAATAGATTTCATGATCTCTAAAAACTTAAACTTTTCCTCTAATATCTGCACTCTCCCAGATTCCGAATTAGACTCAGACCATTGCCCCGTATACATAACTATCAACTTAACAAGAATTTACAATCCGACAAAAATCAAATACAACTTTGCAAAAACTAACTGGCAGACATTTAACAATTACTTTGACGAAGACATCACTACACTACAAGACATAGACAGAAAAGACGAAATCGACACAGTTATCACTGACTTTACCCAAACCATCCACAAAGCAATAGACATTATTATTTCCACACCATTAAACGAAAATAAAACCGGTAACCTTCCGTTACCGGACGAAATAATTAAATCAATAAAACATAGAAACGTATTTATCCGCGAAAACCGTAAACGATATAATTCAATACTTGAAAACCATATTAATTCAATTAGACGCTTAATAGACAACCAAATTAAAAACTTTAAATGCGAATCTTGGAATAACAAAGTAAAATCCCTAAACATTAAAGACAATAGTTTGTGGAGAATGGCCAAAGCCTTTACGCGAACTCACACTAACATTCCACCGTTAAAAGATTCAAATAATCAACTTAAATATTTTTCACCGGACGATAAATCTAACCAATTAACCGAAAACTTCGCGAAAACGTTCACACCGCATAAAATGCCTCATAACAATTCCAATTTTACTGCAGAAACGGATAATTTAATCTTAAATTTTCTAAACAATTCTAACAATAACCCTAATACAATTCCACCAATAATTCCGTTCGAACTTAAAAAATATCTTAAACGCACGAAAAACAATAAAGCACCCGGCCCGGAACCAATAAGTAACTTCATTTTGAAAAAATTACCTATAAAAGCATTAACTTACTTAACCGACATACTCAACGCGTGCATTAAACATAAATATTTCCCAGACGTCTGGAAAACGGCGACCGTCTTGGTGTTTTCCAAAGCAGGTAAAGACCCGACCCTCCCGACTAGCTACAGATCAATTAGCCTCCTTAACACAATGAGCAAGGCATTCGAGCACTTGCTCATCAATAGACTTCGGGACGACATGACTGACCGCCTGACGATCAGACAGGAACAATTCGGGTTTAGACAGGCTCATTCTACACAACACCAAATACTTAGACTAACCGACGACATTACTCGGAACTTTAACTGGAAACGAAACACCGGGGCGGTACTTCTCGACGTCGAGAAAGCCTTCGACAGCGTCTGGATAAACGGTCTCCTTCGCAAACTAATCGAAAATAAAATAAACTCTAACCTAATTCACATTTTAGCTTCCTATCTAAACAACCGGAAATTTAAAGTTAAACTAAACGACGCAGAATCTTGCGAATTTCCTAGAAAAGCGGGAGTCCCTCAGGGCAGCCTGTTGGGACCTCTGCTCTTTTTAATCTACATTAACGACCTACCCTCGACCGACAACGTAAATATCGGGATCTACGCGGACGACACGGTAATATACGCGACCTCGCGAAGTAACGAAAAAATCGTAAAATTACTTAACAACGTGCTAAACGACATTCATCAATTCTGCAGTAAATGGAAAATTAAAATCAACACAACTAAATCCGAAGCAATAATGTTTTCTAAAAAGTCATCTCAAACTTCAAACCTAAATCCACCCAACTGCGATAAAACACCAATAGAATGGAAACCCGCGGTAAAATATCTCGGCGTAACACTCGATCGTAAACTCACCTACACACAACACACTACTAACGTTCGTAACAAAGCCATCGGGGTCTTAACTAAACTAAATCTGCTTTTAAGAAATCACTCGTCTCTAAATCTAAATAACAGCATAATAATTTATAAAGCCTTAATCCGACCAATACTGACATACGCCTCAGCGGTCTGGGGCGGCACGTGTAAAACAAAAATTAATAAACTTCGAATAATTCAAAATAAAACTTTACGAAAAATAACAAACGCGATACGGTACACTAAAAATTCATTAATCCATAAAGAACTCGAAATAGAATATTTACATAATCTCATTAAAACTTCAACCGAAAAATTCTACGAAAACTCCGCGAAATCAAAATACGCTCTAATAAACAACCTCGGTAAATACGAATTCGATCCTAAAAACAAACATGCGCGACCAAAGGACTTTCTGTCCGCCCCGTAGGAACAACTATTCGTCATTCAAAAATAAATTCTATTTAATTTGCATTGATGGGATGGGGAGGAAACATATGCAGGGTGGATCGCTGCTTCTCGTAGGCATTTCGCCGGTAGAACCAGCCGGAGCTCTGTAGAATGGCCCTGCTCGGCTCATCAATGCACCCCATCACATAGTCTATTTATTTCTCTTTCTCTCTTTCCACTCAACCTCATATCCATTCCACCTTTCAGCTCATTTTTCATTCTTTTAACTATCACATTACTACAAGTAGGTTTTTTCAGCCTAGTGCTTTTTCCTACTTAACGTAAGCTTCTGCTTACTTCTGCTTTCTCTAAACGTTCTGTAAACTCATCTTTTTATTATTGTGCGAAAATGCTAACTTTAGCAATGCACTTTCATTTCCCACGCGATTCTTCTTTCTTAAGAAGAGGTAACGGGATTGGAGATATGCCTCCCGCCGTGGATTTCATCCACGACGGGGACATATAAACAATCTTCCGGGCTGGACGTACCTCACTGGTTGGGGCGACGGAGGGGCCCCACCATCCCCCCCCCCCATTTTTTTCTTTTTTTTATAGGAATATAGTTTAAAGAAATTTTTAATTTTATTTTTGTATAACAATTTTTGGCCTATTTTCGCTATTTTACTCGTTTTTGTACATTTATCATTACAATTCGTCGAAAAACTTGTCATTTGTACAATAGGAAAAAGGTTTGTGTCTGCGTGACAAACATAATTATAATGTCTCTTGATGTGAGCTCTTTGTTTACTAATATTTCGTGCTCAGCTGTTCTTGACATTTTAGATCGACGTTGGTCGCACATCCACAATAAATGTAAAATACCTTTTAGTGACGTCCGTAATATTGTAGAATTTTTATTTAATAACACATTTTTTAGTTTTAATGATAAATTTTATCAACAAGTTTTTGGATCCCCAATGGGTTCTCCAATATCTCCTCTTTTCGCTGTTTTAGTCATGGAAGATCTTGAAAATAATTGTTTGTTAAAACTGAAAAACTCATACAATTGTATCCCATTATTTTACTATAGATATGTGGACGACACTATTATGTGTATTAAAAAAGAGCATGTTGATGTGGTTATAAGCGTTTTTAATAGATATAGTGAAAATCTTCAATTTACTTATGAATTGGAAAAAAATAACATTATAAACTTTTTAGATATTTCATTAATCAGATCAAATGACAAAATTTTAACTAACTGGTATAGAAAGCCTTCAAATTCTGATAGAATACTTAATTTTTACTCAAATCACTCTGACCAACAGAAGAAAAATATAGTTTATAATTTAGTTGATAGAGCAATTTTACTGTCTCACACGGACTTCCACAATGATAATATAAATTTAATAAAACGTATTTTAAACCTGAACAACTATTCAAATAAATTTTATGACGAGGCTATTAATGAGAGACTTAGAAAAATTAAAATTTCTGCTAACTGTAAAGACAACAAAGCACCTTTTTTAGTTTTATCTCTACCCTTTTATCCAAATTTTTTTAAAAAATGCTCATACATGTTAAAAAAATTTAATATATCTTCATTACCAATTATAAGCAACAAACTCAGCAACATCATACAATTAGGAAAAGATAAATTAAAAAAATGGACATATGTGATGCTGTTTACAAATTTAATTGTAAAAATTGTTCTGTATCATATGTCGGTGAAACAAAGAGAGCACTTAGAGAACGCATTTCTGAACATAATAAGTCACGTAATCCGGAGTCTGTTGTGAGTTTACACATGAAGAATAAAAATCATGAATTCGATTTTGAAAATGTTAAAGTTTTAGACATTGAAAACTGCTATAAAAAACGTTTGATTTCGGAAATGCTTCATATTAAAAGTACTAAAAATACTATTAATAAGAAAGAAGATACTGTTATGTTGGGTAGTATTTACAACAATATCTTGTAACCGTTGAAAATTATTCTTAGAACTAGTAAAATCGTTAGACCGATCACATCCTTGTACTTCTGCGAATCTTATACATATGTCAATCTTTTGTACACGCTATATATAGCAATAACAATTTTTAAAATTTCACTTGACTCTACTCATCTACGAGTAATGGAAGATCATTGCTAACTGTTTGACATTTATGGTAAAAATTGTTTTGTTATATATAGTGTATTTTGTGAATTGTTTGTTATTTAAAAAGTTTTTTGTATATTTATTTATAATTTTTTTTGTGTCCAATAAATTAGTACTTGAAGAGGTCTGCAAAACCTGGCAGACGAAACGTCGTACAACTTTTAAAATCAAATTGGTTGTTAATTTTATTACAACCTGGATTTAACCCTTTAAAATCGTCATTGTGGATTTTATGCGTGACAAACATTATGTGTATTTACGTTTTTTAAATTGGCACAACAGATTTTGGGATTTTTGTACAAAAACTGATTTTATAGAATTGTAAAAAGTATCCAAGCTTAAACATATTGCTGCAGGTCTAAAATAAACCTCGAATTTTATAATATCATGTCAATATTACAGGTGACTTTCAAAATTAACACGGTATTATAATTAAGAGAAATTTTTATACTTTCTAACAATCAATTAATCATTATTTTGTATCAAGCATTGATTACTGATTTTTTCATAATTATTTATAACTTTTAAATTAAATAATATTTAAAGTATATTGTTTGTACAAATCTTTTACAATTCTTTTACGAAATGCGGTATCAGCCTGGATTAATTTAAGCCTCAATTATTAATTTTAACCTAAAGCTTGTTTATTTGACATTTTCATATTAAGCACTCCATCATGGATACATATAATAATAATAATAATAATAATAATAATAATACAGAAGGCACGTGCTTAAAAATTGGTACTGTAAAAGATTCGTACAAACAATATACTTTAAATATTATTTAATTTAAAAGTTATAAATAATTATGAAGGCATCAGTAATTAATGCTTGATACATAATTATGATTAGTTGATTGTAAGAAAGAATAAAAATTTCTTTTAACTATAATACTGTGTTAATTTTGAAAGTCACCTGAAATATTGACATGATATAAAATACGAGGTTTATTTTAGACCTGCAGTAATATGTTTAAGCTTTGACACTTTTTACAATTCCATAAAATCAATTTAAAAAACGTAAATACACAAAATGTTTGTCACGTAATCACAAACCTTTTTCCTATTGTACAAATGACAAGTTTTTCGACGAATTGTAATGATAAATGTACAAAAACGAGTGAAATAGCGAAAATAGGCCAAAAATTTTTATAAAAAAATAAAATTAAAAATTTCTTTAACCTATATTCCTATTAGTTTTAAAAGTTACCTATAGTATGGATGTTACCTGTGATAACACTCACAATACAAGACATTTTAGACCTTGCAGTAATCCGATAAGTCTTGCGCAAGAATGCAAAAAAAAATATTTTCAAACGATAATAAACGTATACCAAGGTCAAATATCCATTGCAGTAACTACCGGATCATTTTCTATCTACAAAAACCGAGTTTCACCTAAATTTTGGTAAAAAAAAATTTAGGTAGACAGACGTTATAAGCATTAGAAAATACCAAAAAACGTGTTTTTTGCATTTTAGGTCAAATTTAAATAAGCATAACTTTAAGCCAAATTAACATTTTAAAGTAAACCTGGAACAGACTGAAAGCTTATACCAATACGAATCTAGCCGCGTCGGGTTTTTTTTAAAAATATCAAAAACTGTTAATTTGGCAGCATTTAGAAAATATGCAAAATTTTAAAAAACAAGGGTTTATATTTAGTTGTGTCAAAATTTTTGTTTACAAAATAATTGTATCCTATATAGCTAGATTAAAAGTCTATAGTAATACGAAGAGTTTGTTCTGAACTGGATAAAAAAATATTATTTTCTCAAATTTTGGTACTACTTTGAAAAATCTTAAAAAATGATGAAAAATAGCCTATTTTTGAATGTTTAAAATCGAATATCTACGTCCTTAATTGATTTAGAAGGCTACAATTTTGGCTCACTTACTTTTTTTTATAGTATAGTAACATACTAAATTTTTAGCCCGATTGGTTGACCCTCCCCGGACCGATTTCCAAAAAAGTATTGGAATGACCCATACATATATATATATATATATATATATATATATATATATATATATTAATAACAATTGTAATAAAGGAGAGGTGTTTTGTCAATTATAGTGAACAAACCATAAAAATTATTTAAATTGTGACGTTTTGATGGAGGTTCTTCATTCTCATCAGACTATAGCTTTATTAAAAATCATTTTACAATCGCTCTATAATCAAAAGTGTTATTAAGTAGCAATCATGTATGTTATAATTTGTACAAGGATTGCGGTTATAAAATTTAGTTTACCTTTCTTCTATGAATGATCCACATAAAACATCATATTATCCTTTGTATAAATAAATAAATAAATAATTAATTTAATACATCATAACACAAATTAATCAAAAAGCCGTCAATAATAATTAAAAATTTTTGAAATCGAAATTTGCTAGTCATATCACAGACAGTTTGTAAAGCTGATCCAAATCTTTGTAAAATGTCATTAATGTAAAAAAAGACACAATAAACTTTAACCAATTTTACAGTAACATTATTGAAAAAGTTAAATTGCGGTCGAAATTGTAATAAGTTCCTTTCTTCTTTGAACGTAAGTCAAAACAATATTGCTGTTTATCTACAGAGGGTATATTAATAATTATGTAATCAATTTACGATCGATATTAAATACCGCATGAAAATTTGAAATTGATAAATAATGAATTTTAATAAACAAATAGTAAATATGATTGATAAAAGTGCAATAAATAAAGACCAAATTATCATTAATATTAGGAATTTTTAAGAATTTAAAAAAATAATGACGAGTAGTGAAGTATTTATAAATTTTTTATATCTAACTTATATTTCATAATATTTTTCTGCAATTGTACGTATTCAATTCGAAAACACCTTCCAAGAAGGTGTCAAAACCCGCAAGTATTGTGTTATTCTAATCAAACTTTGAAAATTGTTACCTGATAAATAAATTCTACAATTCAATCTGACATTGTTATCTAATAAATAAATAATTTTAATTTCTAACTACCTTATTTTATCTATTTCTTTGAATTTTAATTAAACATTTTTTTAAATTTTACGAAAATTTCGTATAAAAAATTTTTGCAATTGAAAGAATTGAAATCAAACTGAAATCGACAAGTATTTTGAATCGTACCATAAATTTATATTTTATATAAACATTTTTATATATATTACTTAAACTTCGTAAAAAGTTTCTGCAATTGAAAGCACTGAAATCAAACTGATCGACAAGTATTTTGAACCATGCAAAAATTTCTGCCAATCTGAAAACAGATATTTTTTATATGAAAAGTATCTTACACTATTATTTTTCATTTCTGGCCCTCACATGTTTTACAATAATAAATAAATAATATTCTAATGATATTAATTTGTGCAAAATTAATTTCTGCAATACTAATAAAATGGACATTTCTTTTTTATTATTTTAAATAATAAAATAATACTTGCACCACCGTTGGTTAAACGCTTAATTACCTTTTGTACCAGTAACCAACATTCTTTCATTTCAAATACTTTTCCCTGTGCTTGGGAAAAAGAGTTGCAAAGGAACTCTCTTCTATTGATCGATTTTGATTGTCTTTCGGCTTGAATGCAGGTATTTTTAAAGACTACGCATTACCATTAATATTCATCTCGTTTTCTCCTTGGGAATCAATCATTTTTCTTTTACATTATCTCAAATAGTCAACAACAATCTTTATCTTTTTTTATTATTCTTTCAGACACTATGAAATATATAATATATTTTATTATTCTTTCTGACACTATGAAATATATAATATATTTTTATTATTCTTTCTGACACTATGAAATATATCTATATGTATACGATGTGTCTAATGCTGAGAGTAGCGCAGTAGCTCCCCCTTGCGGTCACTTCTGAAACAACTTGCCAACAGTTGTTACGTCTGAAGGCGTTCTCTCACGGGCTGGAAAAAATTTCGTCTCTTTCTATCTTTTGCATCTCCTATGACGCTATCTCTTTTTGTTTCCATCGAATGAAAAAGAAAGTGGAAATAGCAAAATTCGAGAATCGGAATTCAGCAAGCAACTTTAATAACATCAAATTTCTTCACTATGCACTTATGAATTCAAACCGGATTTATTGTAAAGTGAAAACTTATATAAAAATTTGATGTGAGATTTGTCGTTGCATAAATAGATAGTATAATTTTAAATTTACGAAAATATAAAAAATCTGAGGGGTTAATTAGCTGTATAATAAGGACTTACGCGCCTGCATACTTGCGTCCAGGCGCTATCGCGCCTTTTGCTATCGACTGCTATTTAAAAACTAGAAAAATATTAAAGAAAAACAATAAAGTTTTGAATTTTTTACGATTTTATTGATTTTATTTATTTATTAAATTTTTCAAATATAATTGACTTTAATTACAGTATTAATTAATGATAGTAAATAATCTGTGATATAATCGATATTTAAATTTTTCTGACACGTATATATCATTAATCTGGTCAAATTGACAAATAAGACAAAAGTATAATGTCGTGTTACAAAGATTTAAATTTTAGCTTTACAAACTGTCTGTGATATGATTAACAAATTATGATCTCAAAATTTTTTATTTTTATTGACTGCTTTTTGATTAATTTTTGTTATGATGTTGTATTAAATTAATTAATTATTTATTTATACAAAGGATAATATGATGTTTTATGTGGATCATACAGAAAAGAAAGGTAAAATAAATTTTATAACCACAATCTTTGTACAAATTTAACATACATGACTGCTACTTACTAGTGCTTTTGGTTATCGAGCGCTACATTAGAGATAGTATGAATGTTTTAAACATCAAATGTGAGCATTTAATTGACCAATTAGTAAGTAATTCTATAGTAAATATGAAAGTGATAGTATGATTGTAAAATGATTGTTTTTAATAAAGGTATAGCCTAATGAGAATTTTTGGACTTCCATCAGAACGCCGACATTTAAAAAATTTTTTCTCACTATAATCGACGAAAACTCCATTCTTTTAAATAAATGTGTGGACGATAATAACAACAAATTTATATTATGTGATGTGGGTACATCACCGAGGCCACCTGAAAATAATATACATATAATATTAGTATTAATTGGTATAAAAAGAGTCTATATTAATGAAGTATACTTATCTAGCTGTCCTATTGGATCGATGCGAAGGTCTGTTAGGTTGTCCTTGGATTAGCGTGTCCTAGGTTCCCTCGGTGAGGGGTACTCCTTGGCACGCTGCATCTGAAAAAGAGAAATATATTAATATGTATATCTGTTAAATAATATAATTAAGGGTAAGGACAGGTATTACGGGGAAATATATATATAGTTTATAAATATTAATAATAAAAGGAGTAGGGAGATGTGAGGAAAAAATGACAACGGATGCTATGTTGATTATTAAGTGGAAAAAGGAGAAAGAAGAGAATATAAATTAAATATTACAATAAGTAAGTGTTAACAGGGATAAGGAATAGATGGAATTAGTAATAATAATTTATATATAACAAATTAAATAAATATAAACAGATATTGTTTAGTTGGGGATAAACAAGGTAAGGAGTGTTATGTGTTAAGGAGAAAGAGGATTGTTAGTAGGGAAGTATAGGTTATATAATAAATATAATTAATTATTACAAATAGTTATATTGATAGAAACACTTACGAGTATATATAAAATACTTAGGAGACTCTCTCCGTGAGCGTTTGTTGACGTCGGCGTTGGAGACATTTCGCAGTGTGCCGTGTCGCCTGTGGAGCCTTGGTAGAGGTATACGCGCACATCCGGACGCGCATCACTCCGCGGTAGTACCCGGGTACTACTCCCGCCGGTGGGGATCGCGCACACCCGGAGAAACGGTCGCGAGGCACGTTGTTTACGTGCCGGCCCGCGCTCAGTTGTCGCCATCTTGAATCGATCTAGATTCAAGCGCGCGCACACTGAACACGCGGTCCGCGCTCGTATCGATACGGGGATCGCGCGCATATAGTATAGGGAATTTGGAACGCGGATAGTGGGGGAACATGTGTATAAGAGTACGGAGATAAATGTATATTTGAATTTAGCGCTGTTAACTAGAGAATAATTTAGTGATCTATTGAACCAATCAATAGATGACTTTATTAGAGAATAAGACTTCCGTATGGGTAAATATAACAGCATATTACGTTATATGACTGTAATTACCTTAAATACGGAAAGTCGAAATACTAGTTGGGACAATGATAACTTATGCAAATTAGTTGTCATTTTTATCTATAGTAGGGTAAATACGGGTAGCTTTATTACACCTGTGACGGATACGGAAGGGTTGGAGAATTATAATATTGCCGTATGCCTCGCAGGTAACGAGAGAGAGAACAGATAGGGATATTAGGAGATTGAGGGAGATAGAAAATCGGGGAAGAAGTTTGGCGTGACTCGGAAAAACGGATCATCGCCATTCTGATTCTACCCACCGAAAAGTACAGTGTTTTTCAGTATTCTGATTCTATCGATCGCAAATATTATTTTTCTGTAGTTTTGATTTCGGTGATTTATTGTAGTTATTTTACTATAAAGGAGGATTTATTTTTGTATAAAAAAAGGGATTAAGGAGTATCCATAGATTTTTCCACATAAATAAGGAGACATAATTATTTACAATATATACAGATATCTATATATATATAAATCTCCAAAAGGAATAGTATACGAGGATATTATTTATATTATATTGATTTCCTATTGATTTTATTTTCATCGAATTGGTGAGTTATTTTAATTATTAAAATAATAATTGATTTATTTAGTGGGGACAAAATAAGGATAAACTCAGTGCGCGTTTTTTTCTTAGTAAATTAAATTATTTAGTTGATTAATTATAAAATAACGTTCTCTCTCTCGTGGTTAGTGGTGCCACGGGATCTATTATTAGATCCCGTAATATAATTATATATATCTAAATTTTGTTAAGGGTGTTAATATTCGTTACGCAATTTAATAGGTATCCGGACCTATTATTTTATTCAACGGAACTTCCTCTGGGTGAGTCCACCGGGTAATCAGGACTAATAAATTAATATTGTTTTTTTTTTTTTCTTTTCGATGATGTTTGGGATCCGGATAATTTATTTAAATAATATTTGTCGTTATTTGAATTAAAACCAGCATCACAATTATAAAAAAATGAAATACTTTTAACTTACCGAATTCATTGTAAAATTGTAGATATTCTTCTGAAGTACGATTCAAGATTCTTACACGTCGAAAGCAAAGTGGATCTGAGAATCGTACTTGTAGTACATATGTACTGATATACTTGATCGCAGACGTGTGCCGCTCTGCGTGAAACCTGATCTCCCGGCTAATTTCAACCCCGAAAAATTCGTCAATTGCTCGTCGACTTCAATTTGTGGATTATAAGTCCATAGGGGGTGGCGAGGGGAGTCTATATACCAAATATCACCACGATTGGATGATATTTGCGTTTATCGATATCTATCGATCTATACCGATAATCCGTCGATTTCCACGATTTTTTAAAGTATTCAACTGTACACGGTGTGTAGAACAAAAAGTGTTAACAACATTTTTCTCTATAGCGATTATTGACAATCATCCGTGAATAATTGTTTATACTATTCATCATTTTGGTCAATAACTCGGTAAATATTGCAGATATCGGGAAAATAACCGAAAAATCATTCTCTTACCAGAAGAGAATGAAGCACTATATTCAATATTCCGTCGCGAGAATGAACAAATTTCGAATTATTTAAACGTTATTCGATAACAAATTTGTCCGAAGACGTGTGCCGCTCTGCGTGAAACCTGATCACCCGTTTTTATTTCATTGTCTGATTAGTACATATGTACTTACAAGATTAATGTTTAATATACACGAGTGTTTAAATCATTATTGTTCTCTTTTTTTTTAATCAGCACTTTTAGTTCTCGAATAATGTCGTTATTGTAGTTTAAAAACATACATCCGCTTACAATCCTACGTGTAAGAATTTCTTACCTCAGCGGAATGTATTATTATTTTATGTTTTATACTGGGGGCATGCTGACATAAAAAAAATGTCATTTGTCATAATGTGTGTTAAAGCAAATATACAGAGATTCAGTCGAAGCGCATCCACAGTCCCAGCATGCTCCTAATTCGTGCCGCGGATGTACTTTTATTTCCAATGCTGAATAATTACGTTCAATGTGCTTATCATCATGCGCTTCGTCGTCGTCTTCGTCGTCGTCGTCGTCGTTGTCATCCTCGTCGTCTTCGTCGTCGTCGTCGGTATCGTCAACGTCTACGTTAATCGTAGACGTTGTAAACGTATCGGACGACGAATCCACGGCACAGATAAATACAGTTTTCACCGCCACACCATCACCATCTTCGTCGCCAACGTCGCCAGCACCGTCATCGTGCACCATCTTCGTCGCCAACGTCGCCAGCACCGTCATCGTGCACCATCTTCGTCGCCAACGTCGCCAGCACCGTCATCGTGCACCATCGACGTTGCGGTGCTAAGTGACGATCAGGTAGAGGACCGCGAAACCAAGATGGACGTAGTGATGAGTGACGAGGAACCTGACTTTAAAGGGTTTCCAAGGAGCCCTTCAGTGCCCCTGCAACCCCTGTTGCTAGCACGTCGCCGTGCACGCACTGTGTCGAAATTCGACAAGTGTAATTTTTGCGGCAAACAATACACCAATTTTGGTAGGAAACCCTACCTAAGCTGGCTTTATTGTTACGGATGTTACTGTTGGCGGTGTCCAAAATGCCGCAAAAATATAAAGTGCTGCGACGCGTGCTAAAAAAAACAAAAAGAAAAAACAAAAGAACAAAAAAAAAACAATGTGTGTGTGTGTGTGTGTGTGTAAAAACTGTGTGCGCGAGAAGTCACCTGGACCGGATTCAACGTGCCGTAGTAAGGAAAATTTTTTATTAGTTTTACCGACATCCCCCCTGATTACTCCCACCGACAAATACTCCCCCCTCCCTTACCTGGTGCCGCCACCATTTAACCCCCCCCTTCCTCCCACCCCTCGCTATGGAGAGATAGACAGAACCCAGGAGTAGGGGTTTGTTGTGTCTCCCCATAGCGAGGGGATAACTACTTAAATTGTATGTAGACAAAAGAAAACGATAATAACTGCTAATAACTATAAGTAACTGTAAGTAACTGATTTAACGAACTAGAAATAACACTAATAGAACAAAGAAATAACTTCTAGCACTTATTTACAATGTTGATAGAATTATGCTACAGAAAAATAACTTTTATAATATTTATGTACCTTTGACTTGTAATTTGAATAAAAAATTATTTTGAATATGAAATTGCAAATAACTAATTAATTGCATTTTATTCCCGCGTAAAAATATAAACTATTGCCACTATATTGCCGAGCAATGGTCAATAGCTATTGCAAACATATTGCCAATATGTTGCCGCGACAATTGGCAATGTATTGCCAACATATCGCCAAACGTACAATCCCCCATATATTTGCCAAATATTGGCAATAGTTACTATCTTACCTTTTGTAAACTATTACCAGAATGTTGGCCATATCTCATAAATTTAAAAAAAATTAAAAAAAAATTTTAGCCCGCCGCGGGATTTGAACCTTCAATCTTTAGATCCGAAAGCTGACTTTTTACCAATGAGCCATTTTGCTATTTTGTTATTAAGAGTTAATTTCAGGTTATAAAGAACAGTTGAAAGTTTGGTTAAAAAATTTCTAAGTCCAAAATTTTATGAATTCAACTGTTCTTTATACCCTGAAATTAACTCTTAGTACCAAAATAACAAAATGGCTCAGTGGTAAAAAGTCAGCTTTCGGATCTAAACATTGAAGGTTCAAATCCCGCGTCGGGCTAAAATTTTCTTTAAATTTTCTTTAATTTTTTTTAAATTTATGAGATATGGCCAACATTTTGGTAATAGTTTACAAAAGGTAAGATAGTAACTATTGCCAATATTTGGCAAATATATGGAGGATTGTACGTTTGGCGATATGTTGGCAATACATTGCCAATTGTCGCGGCAACATATTGGCAATATGTTTGCAATAGCTATTGCCCATTGCTCGGCAATATAGTGGCAATAGTTTATATTTTTACGCGGGTTGCTACAAATTGTAACTAATTGTTATTAGTACCTTTTATTTATTTGCAATTGCTTACAAATACCATGTCCTCTACAAGAATACATTGTTATGGTAATTTGTCAACACTCACCAACTAATTTATCAGAACTCACCCTTTCCGCAGTGTTGTATTCACTTAAAGTATTTTGTGAGATCTTGGGTGCCAATGCTAAATTAGAGATATCTTCTTCACGTAAGATGGAATTATAGTTATTTGATAGATTTTCTATTCTTATTTGCAAAGAAATTTTCTCATTTTGTAGTGATGTTATTTTTTTAAATTTCTTTTTCAGTTGTTGATCTTGCTTTTCTATTTTGTTATTTTTGTTTTTGATGTTTGACTTTAAATTCTTTATTTCCATTTGTAATACTTTAATTTTACTTTTTACGCTTACACTTTTGATTTCTTGCACCTTTTTATCGCGGAATAAATTAAATTCTTTCTGCATGTTTGTTGTCACTAAAAATTTGTTTATAGGTATATATATATAGTATACGAAATATAACCGCCTTTACCCCATCCCTCAAAGATTATGTATATGCAATAAAAAAAATGCTAATCGACGTACTTTTAATTGCACTTTTTGGAATAGCTGCGATTTTTAATTAATCATTTATAGTTTTTTAATAATAAATGAATAAAAGAAGTCATTGGGCGTA
Source organism: Theocolax elegans (assembly GCA_026168455.1). Classification (NCBI taxonomy): domain Eukaryota; kingdom Metazoa; phylum Arthropoda; class Insecta; order Hymenoptera; family Cerocephalidae; genus Theocolax; species Theocolax elegans. The sequence goes on along the minus strand of JANSJX010000076.1, from coordinate 70,745 downwards.
ATTTTAATAACGTCTATTTCTCGAGAAATATTGATTTTTTCGTAGCGTAATTAATACTAAAAAATTAAACCTTTTCTATTTTTAATTGAGCTACCGCTAATTTCGTAAAAAATCATTTATTTAAAAATTAAAAAAAAAACATTTTTGATAAATCAGATGTGCGTTACCACCATACGGCGCATGCGCAGATACTTTCGGAAGTTTCGGAACGCCGATCTGAAAGTAATGTGGAACTTGCTTTGTGTTTTTAATTTTAAAAATAACCCATACCTCCCATTACCGACTATTTGAGGCCAACCCGCGTAAAAATCGGGAAGTTCAGACCACTTTGCACACTCTTGTAGTTACGTCAAGTTATCTCAAGTTGTACAATGAGACTTGGTTTTCGTATGTACATAGTTCGCAAAGACTTGGTGCAAGTTTTGAAAAGTTGTTCAACATTTTCGTAAACTTTTAAGTGTACTAAATAAATTCGCCGCAAACTTACCCAGGTTTTGGGCAAGTTGTAAATAAGTTTCTTTGTGTTGCCGCAAGTTGTAAAATAAGATTCGAGTTTTTTTATATACGTAGCCTTTCAAAACTAGCTGCAAGTTTTAACAAATTGAATAAAAAATAAAATAAATTTGTCTCAAGTTTACCCAAGTTTGAGGCAACTTGCGCTAAGTTTTAGATTATTAGTGTAAGTATAGAGTAAGTTTCTTTAAATTTTACCTACTTAAGTTTATATTAAATGTATTTTTTAAATTAATAAATAATATTTTTTAATTTTTATTAAGAAATTCATTATTTAAAAATTCTAATAAGCAATTAAATAATTAAAATAAAACTTGTTTGATGAATTGGTGAGCTAATATAATATTTTTTTAAATATTGAGTAACGGAAACAACAAAATACATGTTAAATATCTGTTTTATTCAACAATGGAGGGTGAAAATTACAAATTGAGGTATGTACATATTTAATTTTTATATTTAGAAAGCATTTTAATATTTTTATTATTTATATAATGACATCGTTAATAAGTTTGGTAGGAATAACAACATAATCTATATTTCCAATTTTAAAGTAAAAACAATTTAGTTTAATCGAACTAATTGGTATGGCTCTCAAATTAATTTCAAACTTTTTACTTACATAAATATTGGGTACATATTTTTGAACATAACTATACAAGAAAAGCTACTTGTTAATTCACATTGAACGACTATTGCATACGTTTGACACATTTCGTTACAATAATTGTCTAAACAATTATGTAATGTTACAAAATATCGGAGGATTCCGAAGTATTCATCGCCATTATAAGTATACTTTATGAAAGACGAATCAGTTTTTTTACGTCTACTGTGTAAATCTGTTTCAAAATATTGCCCTCCTTTTAATAAACGATGAAATATGCTACATTTCGTTAAATTAAATCTACGATTTTGAAAATGATTTTCGAATATGTCTAAAATTTCTTGTGGAATGAATTTCTGATTTTTTAATGCTCCAATAGCGTAACTATCGTCATTAATAAATGTAGTTTTGACCCGCATAGTTCCCGATTCATCAATCTTTTGACAAAATTAAAAAATCTTGCTTCCACGTCTTAAAATTTTCTGTTGGATTTCATTTAAAGATAAAAATAAAGTTACCGATGAACAAATCTGTAATTGAGGGTGCCGTGAGCCATGCACGTAGTTTTTTAAGACACCGTTCAAATTTTCAAAGGGAAAACAACTGTTACGTCCTAGGGTAGACGTAACGTAGAAAAATTAAATGGACTGAATTTAAATTAAAAATAAAAGTTCCCCGTTTTAGTACGCGTATAGCGTCAAGGATGGATGGCAATTCTCCTCGGTATAGCACAGGTCATAGACCCTTCCGAAATTTACGTGCATGGGTAAGCCCGAGGTGCAACAATGAGTGAAGGCGAGGAAAGGAAAATAACCAACCTTATCGGGCGGGAGATCTACGGTTGACCGGTGGCTGCAACTGCTAGGCTGTCTTTCTCGCTCTCGTTGATCCTCGATGCAAAGACTCCCTTACAATAGAAATGCGGTATAGACTAATTGAGATTTTAAAGGGAATAGGAAAATGACTGGTGTTTGAAGGTTTAAAGATACTGAACAATGACTTTCGATTTTCTTGCTTTATTTCGCGTTAAGTTTTGGATACAAGATTTTACCTTACTTGAGGAAGGACTAAAGAGCAAGAGTACACACCCCGGCGCGACATTCCTATTTATATCAAGGGTATGGGGTGGAGTTTTGGTTCCTCTTGACCAATCAAATATTGTACATTTACTTAATTAATTTATTCTTTGTCATGCGTGTCCTAATTAAGTTATTGGCTAGAATTTTTCAAGGCGGTTCCTGTCTTGACGAGGACATCCTACTTTGAGTATTAAATGTGTGCGCACGTGTGTGCGTATGTGCGTGTGCATATGTGTGTGTGTGTGTGTACGCGCATGTGTGTACGTTGCGTCTATCTTGACGCGACACAACTCATTACCCATAATGGTTCGAATTTTCTTACATTATCGGGTAAATGAAGCAGAAGATGAAGGTTACAAGACATGTATCTTAAGCCATATAATTCTTGATAACGCACAACATATTCCCTTAAAAGTTTTGAAGATTCTTCAATAATTGGCTCTGAAATACTTGTAAAATTTAATAGCGTAATACCATATACTAATAACATCCCTAGTAGAAATTGAGCATTTTAAGGTTAGACAAAATTTGTAATTTGATCATATTAGGATCATATTTTGAGCATTTTTTGCTAATTCGTCACTTTCTGGCTTAAAAACCGTTTCAATTATGCTCAAAATTCTACTAGGGATATGGTGTTCAAAATACTGAACTTCCATAATATCTTTTAATATTGGTAAACTATAGATTAATAAAAAGATTACAAACTCTGTAGCTTTCCAATAAGCGCACTCTGTAACATTTCTTGGAATTCTCGGTATGAATGATGGTAGTTTAAGATTTTTTATTCTATCGTTTACAATATTTACATATGCTACTAGCGAAAATGCTTGAATTCTGTAATTGGAGTCGAACCATAATGAAAGTAATTTTTTTACAATTCCTTGAAATGTGTTATGCATTTCGACTGCTGCTGTTGATTCAATAAAATTGTAAACAATTTTATCTAAAACTGTTGGCCCTTTTACTCCATAGACTTAATCATTCATCTCATGAGCTTCAGCTGCAAACAATCTAGTTTCTTCAGTACTTCTTAAGTCTATCTGTTCAGGTACGGGATAAACGGTGACATTCTGCTCTCGTGTAGTTCGAAATTTACAATCCGGACAACCGTATATTGAATTGAATTGCTTCATATTCATAAACAAGGCTTTGGCACACAAATCGCAAGTGCCGCTTATAATCCTCGATAAAGACTTGCATGTGCCGCTTATAATACTCGATAAATACCTCGATAAAGACTTGCTAAATCTTTCATGAAGGCACTCATAAATAAATTAGGTGAAGGTTTTTCTGAACCAAACCATACACCAGCTAAGAGAATATTCTCCTTCTTCACTCTAATTTTGAAAGGTAACTCATTTACCATATAAAAAATGGGCAAATACTTATTTTGATTGATTTAAATATAGAAACCCCATCCGTGTTCCAGATAAGAGTAATATTATTTTTATTCATAGTAAAGCCTCCTGATAAAGAATTGTACACGAAGCCATCGTAAATATCCTCAAAATTTTGACCATTTTCTTTTGTGCGTTCATATGGGTAATTTAAGTATGATCTGAAATCTTCACGTTTAACTAAATTTGAAATTTGTTCAATTAAAGAAATTTCTAAAAAATAATTAATTTCATCACCATTATTACAGTTCTGACAAATATTTTCTTCTAGTTTTGAATTACATACTGCGCAAAAATAATGTCGATTAAACGGTATGGTTATTTTTGCAAATAATTGTTTTAATTTGTATAGAGTTGCGGGACAGTTATTGGGCTGAATGCAATGATTTGAAATTAATTCTAAAATATAGGATAGCAAAGCTCCTGTGACCTTAAACCGGACTGCAAGCTTTAAAATTGAAATAATACTTTCTCCAACTGTTATTGGAGCTCCTGGATAGATGAGAGAGTTGAAATTGTCTATGTTATCATCGTTTTCGTCTGAAGAATAGTCACTAGAAGATTCATCAAAATATTCACTTTCTGTTGAAGAATATAAATATGATGAATTATCATTTTCTGACGAAAAATCAGTAACTGGACTAAGAAAATCATTCATCCTTTCAGCATTATCTAAATAAACGATGATTTATATTTACTAGTATATAAATATATATAATGCTCTTTCAGTTGATAAGCAGTAATATTTATTAAAGATTTTATAATTTTAAGATTTTATAAAAAATTGGATAATTATCACTTAAGGGGACAAGCCTGGGTTAAAACCTGAAAAAGAAGCAATTGTTTTAATCATATAAAAAATTTTTCAATTTACATTTAGGATTGTGTAAACAAGTATACTTAGAATATATACTATGTTAAGTTAATTTACCTGGGTTAAAGCTGTATTCGAAGCCATTTTCCAGGTTACGCTGGCCATGACAGCGAAGAACCCATTTTTTCATCCAAAGCCACTTGCCGCAGGATATCTTTAGATCCTATCATTCAATTTGGATGCAATTTTGAGGAAACCTTGATATCTACATTTAGAACCACTTGAATGGAGCAGACTGAGTTAAAAATTGTTTCCAGGTGAGTTAGATACTATTTTTGGTCAAAAAAATCAATAAAAATGAAAAAAATTACTAAAATTCAGTAAAAAATTTTTTTCTTTCTTTGTTTCAGAAAAGTTGTCCATTCAAGTGGATTAAATAATAACTGAGGTGATGTTCTTCCAACCTGGGTTAAAAAGGTGGAGCAACAAGAAAGTAAGCCTGCGGCAAGTGGCTTTGGATGAAAAAATGGGTTCTACGCTGACATGGCCAGCGTAACCTGGAAAGTGGCTTCGAATACAGCTTTAACCCAGGAAAATTAACTTAACATAGTATATATTCTAAGTATACTTGTTTACATAATCCTAAATGTAAATTGAAATTTTTTTTTATACCATTAAAACAGTTGCTTCTTTTTCAGGTTTTAACCCAGGCTTGTCCCCTTAACAGTTTATGCTAATGTTACGTCAAACAGTCATGCTATTATATTTTACCGCTTTTTAGCCAACAAATAATTGTTAGAGCTGGGGACAGGTCAATATACAATATTAATTATAACTACTCTTACTATTAACTGTAATTATTAATTTATGCTGGTTTAGTTATTATTAATAACTGTAATAATTTTATATTATAAATTTCGTATTAAAAAAAATTATTCTATATCAACCCGTATCTTACGATCCTGGGTTGAATTATTGTTAATGTATTAGTATCTTTTATATGTGCTTTTATTAGTTTATTTAAATTATTAAATTTTGTAATAGAACTATTATTTCCAAATGTTAGGTAATTATATAAATGCATATGCACAATTATAGTTAATATCCGAACCCTAAGGTTCTTGATAAACAAATCGTACCATAAAGGTCCTTATTTGATTACTGAAATTGTACCTATGTTTTATTTAATATAAATAACTATAATTTCAATAGTTTATCGAACTTAAAAGTTCAGATAAAATCAACCGGACCAAATTGGTCCTTGTTGATAATTGAAATTATATATATATATATATATATTTATTTATTCTATTAATTTAGTATAAATGATTATAAATTCAATAGTTTATCGAACTTAAAAGTTCAGATAAAATCAACCCGACCAAATTGGTCCTTGTTGATAATTGAAAATTATAACCCCTTATACCCAAAATTAATATTTTTAGAATTCGTAACAATATAATTACAAAAATTACAGTTTTATCGGTACTCTTATGTCCAGACAATATCAATTCGTACTTAGAAAAGTCCAGGATTGATTAATTCAATTATAAATAATTATAACAAAAGCACGTGTTAAGGTTAACAATTAATACCCGTACCTCTAATTATAGTGGTCCAGAGTAACAAATCGTACCCGAAGGTCCTTATTTGTTAATTGTTAAATTTATTTATTGTTAGTAATTTGTTAGATACCAGTACCCATAAGGTTAGGTATATACTTACTTTTTTTTGTTTTAAATGAAATAACGAATTTTCAATTGGACAAGGTTTTCGAGTTTATTTGGAGATGTGTGATATAGCGAAATCACTGGGCGTCGCCTGGAGAGTCGTTGCTGGTGCGTGTACGTGCGCGCACCACTCCGCGGTACTACCGGGTACTATTCCCGCCGGTGGGGATCGCGCACACCCGGGGAAACGGTCGCGAGGCACGTTGTTTACGTGCCGGCCCGCGCTCAGTTGTCGCCATCTTGAATCGATCTAGATTCAAGCGCGCGCACACTGAACACACGGTCCGCGCTCGTATCGATACGGGGATCGCGCGCATATAGTATAGGGAATTTGGAACGCGGATAGTGGGGGAACATGTGTATAAGAGTACGGAGATAAATGTATATTTGAATTTAGCGCTATTAACTAGAGAATAATTTAGTGATCTATTGAACCAATCAATAGATGACTTTATTAGAGAATAAGACTTCCGTATGGGTAAATATAACAGCATATTACGTTATATGACTGTAATTACCTTAAATACGGAAAGTCGAAATACTAGTTGGGACAATGATAACTTATGCAAATTAGTTGTCATTTTTATCTATAGTAGGGAAAATACGGGTAGCTTTATTACACCTGTGACGGATACGGAAGGGTTGGAGAATTATAATATTGCCGTATCCCTCGCAGGTAACGAGAGAGAGAACAGATAGGGATATTAGGAGATTGAGGGAGATGGAAAATCGGGGAAGAAGTTTGGCGTGACTCGGAAAAACGGATCATCGCCATTCTGATCCTACCGATCGTACAGTGTTGTATTCTGATTATACCCACCGAAAAGTACAGTGTTTTTCAGCATTCTGATTCTATCGATCGCAGATTATTATTAGTATTATTGAGGAGGATTGAAAATAATTAAGGAGGATTGAATATAATTAAGGAGGATTGAAATAATTAAGGAGGAATTGTAGATTAAGGAGGAAATCAACCAGATAAATACAGTCGTATATATCTATAATATATTTTATCAGATTGTTATAATTTTTTTTCCAATAATTACTCTATATTTTGGTGAGTTATTTTATTTATTAATGTAATAAGTGATTTATATATCAGTGGGGACAGTGTTAAGTAATTAGTGCGCGTTATTAATTAGTCAAATTATTTATTTTACTTATTTAAAAATTAACGTTCTCTCTCTCGTGGTTAGTGGTGCCACGGGATCTATTATTAGATCCCGTAATATAATTAGTTATATCTAAATGTTGTTCAGGGTGTTAATATTCGTTACGCGGTTTAATAGTTATCCGGAACTATTATTTTATTCAACGGAACTTCCTCTGGGTGAGTCCACCGGGTAATTAGGACTAATAAACTAATAATTGTTTTTCTTTTCGATGATGTTGGGAATCCGGATATAATTTTATTTACAGAATATTTTTTTTGTTAGGTAAATTAATACTAGCATCACATTTGGCGCCCAACGTGTGTTTTTATTGTACATTAAGTGATTAAATTATTTTCGGTTTGTTAGCAAATTTAACGTTTTTTTTGTACATCGGCGGAAGTTGAATTGACGAATATTTTAGGGAGTGTGTTAGAAATTTCTCAGTGGGGTCGAGAGAGAGAAATTTTCGGCGTCGGTTACGCCATTTTGAAAAATTGTAAATTCATTTGCTGCCATTTTAACGTTTAACTGGCCGCGTGGAAATTTAATGATTACCGTTTCTAGTGGGAGATAAACTGATATATTATTTTATTTTTATTATGATTGCAATAATTATTGTCGTTGCTGTCTGTTGCTATCACCTATTTTGCAAGCGCTTTTTGTGGGCTGCTGCTATTTTAAAGGTGATTTGTTGATTGTTGAATCAAAGTTAATAAAACTTTTATTCGACAATTTAACAATTTTTGCGGTAGACAGTGGCATCGCCTCGTGCCAAATAAAATAGTTGGGAGATAATTATGTATTTTATTTATTGTGTTATTTTCTGATATTTGGGACGTATATAAATTATTATTCATGGTAATTTTGAATATATGTATTGGAATTGACCATTTGTAAAAGCAATCAGGAGTTGGACGTGAGGACACCACAAGGAGATAAATTTCTTTTTTGTTTCACCAGCCATTTTAATAAGGATTTATTTATTTATTGTTTTTTTTTCCATTTTTTAGGAAGATATACAAAACGGTAATCTCCAGAGTAATAATTATAATTTATATTTTTATAATTTATATTTATTTTTATTTGCCAATATTTATTTCTATTTATATAGCGGATGTGCATTTTTTTTTTTCTCTTTTTCTGTTTCTTTTTGTTCGTGATTTACAGTGGGGTTTAGGAAAATTTATTTATTTGGCGCGAGGCATTATCTGGTCAGATCGGACCCGTGCACCGAAGAGTTCCCGTTTAATTCAGTTTACGAAGGAATTAAGATCGCTGGGGTTGATTAAAGCTTAATATTAAAGTCATTTTTTTTTTTTTTTGTTCGTTCGTGTTTTTAAGTTATTCTCTTGGTTGTTTGTAGTATTTTGGCGTTGTTGCTTTTGTCGTATCGGAATTTAGTAAAATGGGTAGTCACAAGGAACGAATGGAAAATATCCTTAAACAGTCTACAGGGGCGAGGGAATTATCTAGAAAGATTTCAAAAATAGACCCTAAATTAATTAAGGAGTTATTGGAAAAACAAGGGTTAAGTACAGTAGGGTCATTTGGGACATTGAAAGATAGGTTATTAAGGGCGGATTGTAGGAAAATAGATGTTAACTTAAACGTACCGTGGTATACGGATGACGAAGGGGAAGGGGAAATACCGACAAGGGCAGATGAAACAGAAGTAGAACAACCCATTAATGAGAATAGTAAGGAAAATAGTGACAAAGGGGAATGTAATAGAAAAGGGAAACAAATAAAGGAGAGTGAAGACAAAATAATGGAAAATGTTAGTCAGGAAGTAGTGGAAGTAGGGAAAGAGACTCAGATTAGTGAAAAGAATCAGGAGAAAACGGGTGCGCGTAAGAAATCGAATGGGAAATCAAAGGAAACGGTAACTACGGATAGAAGTGAAGTAGTAGGGAGTAACATAGATGTAGGGAATTTGAGGATATTAGTAACCGACATTATTAGGGAGGTTATGGGTAATCAGTTAGAAAGCGCGTTAATTAAAATAGTAGATGCAAGGTTGCAAAATTTGCAAGCTAGCAAACAGGTAGAAGAGTTAGGTCAACCAGAAAGGGTTGAAACCGAGGGAGATATTAATAATAGTAGAGATTTAGTGGAATATAGTGAATTAAAGAATTCATTAGTAGAAGAATCAAAGCGTAAAGTGACAAATGGTAGTGCGGATGAATTAGGATCGAGAAAAAGAGAATCTACTCCCAAGCGATGTAATAACTTAGGGCCAAAGAAGTTAGGTTTCTCAAAGGGTGAGTTTTTATATAATAAGGGGAAAAGAATTTATTACGTTGAGGAAACCGACACAGGTAGTAGTTCAGAAGAGGAAATATGCAAAAGTAGGAGAGTCCATAAAGAAAAAAAGTTAATGCGTAGACAGGTAGATCAGAATCAGGACAGGGAGTTAGTTGGGACAGATATGAGCGGAAATAGTGATAATGAGGGAGTCTGGGAAACTCCGAGGTCTAATAAGACCAGCCAACGTCAGAGAGGGGTGAATCAGTTGCGCAGTATGCAGTGTGTTAAGATGCTGCAAAACTGGAAAATACACTTTTCTGGCGAAGGTAAGGAGGGTCCGGAGGAGTACTTGGCTCAACTTCAAGATTGCTATGAAGGAACAGCGTATTCTGATACAGAGTTCCTAAGCGCGATTCCCTGTACGCTATCGAAAACCGCGGTTAGGTGGTTTCGATCAGTAAAGGAAAAGATTAAGACGCTTAAAGAGTTTAAACGCGCATTCAGACATAGATTCATGGGGATATTAGATAGAGAGGATATCATGGAAGAATTGCGTAGAAGGACTCAAGCAAAGGGAGAGGATATAGCTAGTTATTTATCGTGCATTAGACTTATAGTAGGGCATTTTAAGAAACCTCCGTCGGAATGTCAGCTGGTTCCATTGATATTTCGTAATCTGTTGCCGGAGTATCGTAAGGCAATGGAAAACGAATATCTTGATAGTTTGGACGATATTGAGAAGTGGGGGAGAAAATACGAACGGAAGAAAGAATTAGACAACCGTTACGTTCCTCCGCCACCTAAGGAAAGGACTTGGATTCCAGAAGCCGCATACCAAGGGCCGAGAGTAAAGGGTAAGGTGGCTAAGGTGGAAGAAAATGAACAGGGTGTAGTTGGGTCGAAGGACAAGCTGAATCCCGCGAAGGTAGACAAAGGGTCGAGTAAAAGCGCGGTTAAGGCTAAAGTGCAGGTGGATTCGCAGGAGCAGCCAATCACAGCTGCAATGGTTGTGGCCAAGCAGGCACCACCACAAAATGCGAGACCACCGGTACAGCAGCAGACTGGTTGGTCAAGACCACCAGCTGATGGCCAACGGGTGAATTATAACGATCGGAATTTTAATCGTAGGGAATTTCCGTCGAATAGGTGGCAGAATCAACCCGATAGTAGGGATTTTCAGTCAAATAGGTGGCAGAATAGACCAGATAATAGGGAATTTAGGGAGTCGAATAGATTTGCTAGTAATGGAAATAGGGACGAGAATAGAGCATTTCACGGTCCGTGTTTCGAGTGTCAGAAGGTAGGGCATAGGAGTTCCGAGTGTCCCAATAGGAGGTGCTATTTTTGTAAAAAACCGGGACATAACATACGAAACTGCTCCCTTCGCAAAACAGAGGGGTTAGCATGTCAAGTTTGTAAAACAGTTGGGACGACATTCGACGATTGTCCGAATTGTACACAGTTTAGGGGGATGTTGGGAAACGGCAAATCGGGAGTTCAGAAAGGTCCCCTGACTCTCGAAACACGGCAGTAGGGACCGATAGGGCGTTACCAAGTTACTGTTTCCCAGAGGTAAATTTAGAAGTAAGGGTGGGGGAGAATATTGATAGGATCAATATAGAGGGTGTGTCTCCCAAAGTAAGTGTAGGAAGGTTAGATAGGTCTAAGGGTGCGATTCCAAGATCTAAGGGTAATTTACGGTCGATCAGTAGGGACGATCCAGAAAATGATTCAGGAGGTAGAATAATTGAGGATAGGTTATTAAAGGGTGCAGAGAGAATAGATATTGAATTATTAACCAAAAAGGGGAAAGTTGATCGTGGCGGGACTCAAGTTAGCGAAGGAAGGTCACAGGATAATCAAGAGATTAGGGGTTACGATAGATTAAATTTGATTAATAAGGGTGTAGAGTTGCTTTTAGGGGATAATGAGGAAAAAGAAAAAGAAAAGAGTCCAAAGACCTTCCTTGGCAACAAGGAGACACCAGATCGATCAACTGAACCGAAACAAGGTGTATCAGTATCTAACATAGAAAATAGGCATTATTTGAAAGTTGTTCTAGGAGGACAGGAATATAGGGCGTTAATTGATTCTGGTTCCACATTGTCTTTAGTAGGGTCAAGGATAGCTGAACAGTTTAAGGATAGATTAAAGTCCTCTGATGTTGTTATTAAAAATGTCAATGGTGGATTAGTCAGGGCGTTAGGGACGTTAGAAATCAATTTAGAGATTGACGGACATGTAGGGAAAATTAATTGCAGGGCATTGAAAGACTTGGAATCGGATATGATATTAGGGATGGACTTCGGCAAACTTTTTAATTTTGATGATAGGTTAGGACAGGATCAGTGGCGTGTTAGGGAAGGTCCTTGGAGGTCGTATAGTAGTGAGAAAGGGACAAACCATCCTATAATATTCGGGGAATGCGCTGGCATCTCTGAATTACAGGATGAGGAAAGGGACAAAGTGCAAAAATTGGTGCACAATTTGCTTCCAGACATAAACGCCGATCGGTTAGGAATGACCGACCTTACTGAACATTCAATTGATGTTCAGGGAGCTCCTCCAATCAAACATCGAACACGGCGCATCTCGCCCAAGATGTTGGAGGCAGCTCATGAGGAGGTTAGGAAGATGTTACAGTTGGGAGTTATAGAAAGATCGGCAAGTGACTGGAGCAGTGCACCAGTTTTGGTACGGAAGTCCGACGGATCAATTAGATTTTGTGTGGACTATAGGGACTTGAACTCGGTCACAAAACGGGATGCGTATCCTTTGCCACAAATGGATTCGATTCTGGATAAAATTCGCAAGGCCAAGTATATTAGCAAAATCGACTTGAAGCAGGCGTACTTTCAGGTTAAGATGGCGCCTGCTAGTCGAAAATATACGGCTTTTGCGGTGCCAGGATCGGGTCTATGGCAATTTAAAAGGATGCCATTCGGTTTGACGAATGCGCCCATGACCTTCCAGCGGTTGATCGATGCGATATTCGGTCCGGAATTCGAACCTTTTATTTTCGGATATCTGGACGATATAATCATCGTCACCGAGTCGTTCGAGGAACACTTGAAATATCTGGATTTGGTATTGAGGAAATTATTAGATGCAGGGTTAACGGTGAATAGGGACAAATGCGAATTTTGTTGTAGTAGGGTGACTTATTTAGGATTCATTTTAGATAGGGACGGACTTAGAACAAATCCAGATAAAGTGTCTCCGGTGGTCAATTATCCAGTACCCAGGACAATCAAGGAATTAAGAAGATTCTTTGGTATGATCGCCTGGTACTCGCGTTTTATTGAGAATGAGGCCGAATTAAAAATACCATTAGTAAGGTTGTTGCATAAGGGACAAGAATGGATATGGGGGGAGGAGCAGCAGGAAGCTTTCGATACACTAAAGAGAGCTTTGACTGTTGCACCCGTTCTTGCTCGCCCTGATTTCAGCAAGCCGTTCAAAGTGCAGTGTGATGCAAGTAATTATGCACTGGGAGCGGTGCTGACTCAGGAACAGGAAGACGGGGAGCACCCCATAGTCTACATTAGTAGGGTTTTGTCGGCCGCGGAAAGGAATTATTCCACAACGGAAAAGGAATGTTTGGCGTTAATTTGGGCTATAAAGAAGTTGAGGCCATATTTAGAGGGATACCCATTTACCGCAATCACGGATCAAAGTGCGTTGAAATGGTTGCGGAACCTTAAGGAGCCTACTGGCCGTCTCGCTCGGTGGGCTATAGAGATGCAACAATGGGACTTTGAGATAGTCCATAGAAAAGGATCTCTCAATCAAGTCCCAGACGCACTCTCTAGGATGTATCCGGGTGAGGTTGATACAGTGGCTGCTTTTCAGGAGATTAGGGATACTTGGTATTTAAATATGCTCAAGAACGTCGAGCAATTTCCTAACCGTTACCAGCAATGGAGAGTAGAAAACGGTCTATTATATAGGTACCGTAACGATCCATTGTTGGACCCGGTCACTAATAGGGACGAAGATTGGAGATTAGTGGTCCCAGAGGAACAGCGAGAGCGAGTAATAAGGGATGCGCATTGCGAAACCTCGGCGGGTCACTTAGGGGTAGAAAAGACGTATGACAGGGTTATTAGGGACTATTATTGGAGAGGAGTATGGTACGATGTCAATAGATTCGTAGTAGGGTGTGATGTTTGTCAGAGATATAAAGTATCCCAGTTAGGCCCACAAGGATTGCTTAGTAGTAGGGTGATTGAGAGACCTTGGGTAGTGGTGGCAGCGGATATGATGGAGTTTCCACCTAGTAAGAGTCAGTGTAAATACTTGTTAGTTTTCCAAGATTTATTTACTCGGTGGATAGAGTTGAAACCGTTAAGAACCGCGGATGGTAAATCAGTAACAAAAGCATTTGAGGAATTGATCTTATTTAGGTGGGAGACTCCTGACTATTTGCTTACTGACAATGGTAAAGAGTTTGAAAATAAATTTTTAAATGATGTCTTAGCGGAATATGGGGTTAAACATGTCACCACTCCACCCTACCATCCTCAAGCAAACGCTGTAGAACGGAGCAATCGTACGTTGAAAACTATGATTGCGGCGTTTGTTAAGAACGATCACAGGACCTGGGATCAACACCTTAGTGAATGTAGGCATGCGATAAATACCGCGATTCAATCGTCTTTAAAAGTATCACCCGCATTCCTGAATTATGGGAGACACCCCAGGCCTGTTAAAAGTTTACGTAGGGAGGTAGAACCGAGAGAATTAATTCAAAAGGGTGATGAAAAAGCTTGGGCCGATAGGGTACAACGGTTAGATATATTAAGAGATATTGTCACCAAGCATATAGAACAGGCGAAGGAAAAACAAGCTAAGGTATTTAATAAGGGTAGGAAGGACGTCAGATTTTTCCCGGGAGATAGGGTACTTTGTAGGACTCATTATTTGTCTAACGCCGCGAATAGGTTTTCGGCAAAACTGTGTCCTAAATACGAAGGACCTTACACCATATTAGAAGTATTATCGCCTACCGTGTATATTATTGATAGGACTGATAAGTCCAAAGGGAAAATAAATAAGGTGCATGTAAAGGATTTAATCAGGTATGTTACACCACGGGGAGTGAAGGGTAGTAAGGACTGTAAAGTAGCAGGGTAGTTAGTAGAGGTATCCTTCCTAAAAGTAGGGATGGTTTAGAAAACCAAGGAAGAAAGGGGATTAATTGACTGGAGCAGGATGAATTATAAGAAGTTCACGTAAGTTTTTTTTTATTTTTACCGTATATTTTTTTTATGTGTTGGGGTGTCACGTTATCCCGGGAGTTTATGAAAGTAGTATTTTAAGGAATAAACTATCCTTACCAGGGTAAGTAAAGTTTAGGGGGGGGTAATGTGATGTAGCGAAATCACTGGGCGTCGCCTGGAGAGTCGTTGCTGGTGCGTGTACGTGCGCGCACCACTCCGCGGTACTACCGGGTACTATTCCCGCCGGTGGGGATCGCGCACACCCGGGGAAACGGTCGCGAGGCACGTTGTTTACGTGCCGGCCCGCGCTCAGTTGTCGCCATCTTGAATCGATCTAGATTCAAGCGCGCGCACACTGAACACACGGTCCGCGCTCGTATCGATACGGGGATCGCGCGCATATAGTATAGGGAATTTGGAACGCGGATAGTGGGGGAACATGTGTATAAGAGTACGGAGATAAATGTATATTTGAATTTAGCGCTATTAACTAGAGAATAATTTAGTGATCTATTGAACCAATCAATAGATGACTTTATTAGAGAATAAGACTTCCGTATGGGTAAATATAACAGCATATTACGTTATATGACTGTAATTACCTTAAATACGGAAAGTCGAAATACTAGTTGGGACAATGATAACTTATGCAAATTAGTTGTCATTTTTATCTATAGTAGGGAAAATACGGGTAGCTTTATTACACCTGTGACGGATACGGAAGGGTTGGAGAATTATAATATTGCCGTATCCCTCGCAGGTAACGAGAGAGAGAACAGATAGGGATATTAGGAGATTGAGGGAGATGGAAAATCGGGGAAGATGTTTGGCGTGACTCGGAAAAACGGATCATCGCCATTCTGATCCTACCGATCGTACAGTGTTGTATTCTGATTATACCCACCGAAAAGTACAGTGTTTTTCAGCATTCTGATTCTATCGCGCAGATTATTATTGGCCTGCGATGCTTAAAGATATCGCCGAATTTGTGCGGAATTGCGACTTGCCAGCAATGTAAAGTGCCACAGCAGGCTCCTGCAGGTTTCATGGGAAAACGTGTTATTTCGCGTCCATGGGAAACCGTTGCAGGTGATATCATGGGACCGTTTCCGCGTTCTTCGCATGGATTTGAATATCTTTTAATATTCATGGACTTATTCACTCGTTGGATAGAGTGTATCCCTATACGGAAAGCGAACTCGCATACCATTCGGCGCGAGCTGAATGAGCGCGTTTTCTTGCGTTTCGGCGTGCCTGATGTTTTTCATTCCGACAATGGCACGGAGTTTAAGAATGCTGCTATGGAGCAATTCTTAGCTGAACACGGCGTGGTTCATACTACGATTCCGCCTTACCATGCACAGGCGAATCCTGTAGAACGCGTTAATCGCACGATAAAAACGATGATTACTTCGTTTATCGAGGCGAATCATAAACATGGGACGCTCACATCTCTGAGCTCATGTTCGCGTATAATACCGCCGTGCAAGATTCTACCGGCGCAAGTCCTGCTTTCCTAAATATGGGAAGAAACCCTGTTCCGCCGAAAAGCTTGCGGAAAACAGAAGATCAAGCCGTCGCCGACAGCGAAGCCGCAGCAGCTGTTCAAAATTGGCAACAGCGTATGCAAACGTTGCCAGAGCTGCAAGCTCAAGCTGCTGAACGAGCGACATGTGCACAAGCCCGTCAGGCCGAATATTATAATTCAAAACGCCGCGATGTACAATTTGCCGTGGGACAAAAGGTTTCTAAGCGGAATCGTATACTTTCGTCCGCTGCCCAAGGCATAGCTGCTAAGCTAGCTCCAAAGTACATCGGCCCTTTTATCGTTTCGGCGTTACTCGGCTCAAACGTGGTAGAGCTCATCGACAATGATGGAAAAGAAGCAGGTAAATGCCACATCAGTGATATTAAGCCATTCTACGAAGACCAAACGGACGTATCTGTGGAGAGTAGATTAAATCGAGAGGATGCGACGAGGGACAGCGAGGGATTAAACGCAGAGCGAAGAGCTAGCGACGAGTCCAACGATAATGATCCTGTGAGCGCGAACGCACAGCGTAAGCGAGGTAGGCCGCGCAAAACTCGGGTAATTGTTAATCGTATGACTGCGGTAGATCGTGCCCCTTCTAAAGAGCGATTAAACGCGAATACCGTTGTATGCGCGAATCCTCCGATGACGGAAATTAGGCGCGGAAGGCCGAAGGGTTCAAAGAACAAGCCCGTATCCCCGGTGGAAACGATCGAACAGCGCACTCGGTCGCAGAAACCGTAAATGTTCCTTTGAGCGATTGATGTATCTACGCGTACCTTTTCTCCGATCTTGTAATCTTTGTAAGGCGTATCGCTCTTAATTGTTGTTATAATAAAGAGAGAAATCTTTTATATGCTGGCCTGCTTACCATTTTCTTTTGTCTGATGTTTTGCTTACAAATAAATTTATTTTATTTATTTATAAATATTATTTATGTTAATTATCTTTTTCATTTTGTCTTCTGGCCTAGAGAGAGAGTAGAAATGCAGAGCTGGTACGTCTTCGGCTACCCAGCGTCTGGAAGGGGGGAGTGTAACGAATCCATGTAATATTTGATTATATTACATTGCTCGTTACATTCTCTCTCTCTGTCTAGCCTGTGTATTAATCTTTACAGATGTTACAGGTCGACGTTCGACGATTTTCGGCGATTTTCGCGGACCTTCGTAAAGGTAAAAGTAGGGAAAGAGAGAGAGAGTTTTCGGTTCGTAAGTGCGAGAGCACTTAGACTGAACTCAACCATCGAGAGATTAAACTCAACCGTGGAGCGACTAATCTCAACCGCCGAGAGATTAAAAGTCAACCGTGTGATTAATTGCCACTGACGTGAGAAACCTTGCGATTTGTTTTCTCCATATTTGATCGCCCTGTGCTTGTGATCCTGGTGCTGTGCTGGTGATCCAGTGAAGTTGCAATAGTTTGTTTGGCGACGACGCAGCCCAGGAAGCTAAAGAGTAGCGACTACGCAGACTTCACCTGGTTGTTTGACCATCGATCGCGTCTCAAGCACTGTAAGTGCCAGTCTTGTAGTCTCTCTCTCTCTCTTTCTCTCTTTATTTATCTCGCGTGTATACTGACCTGCGTTTCGCGCGCTGCGACGCGCCTGTATTATTGTTTTTCCCGAATACATTTATTTCTGTTATTAATTAAATACTGCATTGTTGTTTATTTAATTGTTTACCCTCTTTTTCTCGCGTTTCGCTAAATAAAGATTACCGCCGCCTCCGCCTATACGGCTTATTATAGTCGTATTATTACTGAGCGGCTGATCGCGTAAATGAGACTATTATTTTAACGGTTCTGAATTATTATTATCTTATTTATTGTTATTAAAAATAGCAAAACCGTTACACTACGTAAAATTTAACCTTATACATACGCATATATACATGTAATATTTTTCTATGTAACAATAATTAGTTCCTTTTTTTATAAAATATATGTATGTATTCAAATTACATACATAAGCCATGTATATATCTATATGCATAATTATTTTATAACTAAACTTAAACTCGATCGATAAACTATAAGTGCAAGCCTAGAATATAAGAAAAATTATTATTTTTAATGGCTATAATATTTGTATTTCTTAAATTATAATTCTTATTTATTTGTAAAAATAATGTCAACTAAAAGGAATAAACTATTAGACGCATTGGAAAATATACAGTAAATATTTATCTCTATTTATTTAAATAAAATACATTATAGCTACACATAATATTAAATAATTAACTAATTAAACATTGGTTAATTACCATCATAACTTTTCTTATATTATATTATATGCGAAATTACATTACAAACAGATGCTTATTTAATAGTAACAATATATCAAAATCTATTACTTATCCTAATTAAACGGTATAATAAAATCAAAGTGTCATTATATTTAAATTCACTTGCTAGATTCAATTCATTATGCATTGAATTTAATTTACATCGTTTGGAAAAATAAAGCGAATGGAAAATTCCAGGCTAAAGTAAACCCAGAAAAACTCTTCGAGAAAGGAGTCATATTTCCCTTTTTTATGACTTTCAGATGCATCGGTCAACTGTCGCTCGGGCATCTGCTTTCTTTCAATTGATTTTATTGCTTAAAGATGTGCATGGCACTTTTCCTGGGTTTTTCCCAACGCTTAAACCTTCCGATCGTCTAACTTTTATTACTAAGAATTACAATCAAGAACTCAAATTTACTTGTTTTAAAATATACTATATTTATTCATAACTAAACGTTACTAGACGTAACACTAAAGAGGTACAAAAACTAATAATAAATGTTTTTGAAATAGAAAACAATTTAAAATCTCTTTATTGAATAACTAATCCCTATTATAAAGAATAAGAAAAGAAAAAATGGCATTATAAAGAAGTTAATGGTTAATTAATTTTTACAATTATTTAATTAAATAACAAACATTTCCATAAAATTTTAATAAGATCAATTCTTTTGGAGTAATAAAATATTATTTATCTAATTTATTTTAAGAAAATTGTACGCATAATATGTTTGTAAAATATACCGAAATATTCTTCATAGTCGTTTCTTTCTTGAATAACGTTATCCTCTATAGAAGGTCTCGATAATCTCGATTCATTAGTAATTGAAATGTTATCTAAATGAAAAAGGGTAAATATTGGATAACAGGTTATAAGGGACTAGGATAAAGAATAAAATTTGCAAGGTAAGCAACCTAAATGCGCATTATAGCATTTACCTGTATTACTACAGCTACTGCATCGAAATCCATCGTCACTGCTATTAACAGAACTGTTTATTTGACTAGCATCGTCATCTGTGTCACTTTCTGTCTCACTCTCGGTTGCATTAGAACTGTTGCAAAGTTGACGAGATGCAGCGATAATTCGAAATCGCGATGATCGAGAATACTCTCTTAAACTACTTTTTAATCTCCACATATTTCCTGGTTTTTATATTGCAAATATGACTGAGATTGTTAAAGTGACAGTTTACGCTTCTACACGAACACTTCAATATGCATTTGTGCATGTATTCATTTGATCCATTTCATGAAGTATTCGCATAATTGCAATATTTACTTTTGTTGCTATGTGAATAACTTCATGTAGTTGACCACCACAAAAAATAGAGGTTACAGATCAACTGAATAATTTGTGATGCTGGTTTTAATTTAAATAACAAAAAAAATATTATGTAAATAAAATTATATCCGGATTCCCAACATCATCGAAAAGAAAAACAATTATTAGTTTATTAGTCCTGATTACCCGGTGGACTCACCCAGAGGAAGTTCCGCTGAATAAAATAATAGTTCCGGATAACTATTAAACCGCGTGACGAATATTAACACCCTTAACAAAATTTAGATATAACTAATTATATTACGGGATCTAATAATAGATCCCGTGGCACCACTAACCACGAGAGAGAGAACGTTAATTTTTAAATAAGTAAAATAAATAATTTACTTTAATAAGAAAAAAAACGCGCACTGAATTTATCCTTCTTGTCCCCACTAAATAGATCAATTATTATTTTAATAATTAAAATAACTCACCAATTTGATGTAAATAAATTTATAAAATAATAAATAATATTCGAGATTATTTTCTCCCTATTGGCAAATAATATTATTAGAATCGCTCCTTAATCCTCAATAAATCCTCCTTAATAAAAGTAAAAGAAACTGCCAAAAATCTGTTATTGCTGTAATTTACTCCAAAATCTCTTTTTCGATAGACTTAGAAAAAACCAATACTTTGTACGGTAGATATGATCAGAATATACCGAAAACACTACTATCTGGAAGATCGATAGGATAAGAATACTCAAATAATACTCTACTTTTCGGTAGGTAGAATCAGAATACTACACTGTACGATCGGTAGGATCAGAATGGCGATGATCCGTTTTTCCGAGTCACGCCAAACCTCTTCCCCGATTTTCCATCTCCCTCAATCTCCCAATATCCCTATCTGTTCTCTCTCTCGTTACCTGCGAGGGAATACGGCAATATTATAATTCTCCAACCCTTCCGTATCCGTCACAGGTGTAATAAAGCTACCCGTATTTACCCTACTATAGATAAAAATGACAACTAATTTGCATAAGTTATCATTGTCCCAACTAGTATTTCGACTTTCCGTATTTAAGGTAATTACAGTCATATAACGTAATACGCTGTTATATTTACCCATACGGAAGTCTTATTCTCTAATAAAGTCATCTATTGATTGGTTCAATAGATCACTAAATTATTCTCTAGTTAATAGCGCTAAATTCAAATATACATTTATCTCCGTACTCTTATACACATGTTCCCCCACTATCCGCGTTCCAAATTCCCTATACTATATGCGCGCGATCCCCGTATCGATACGAGCGCGGACCGCGTGTTCAGTGTGCGCGCGCTTGAATCTAGATCGATTCAAGATGGCGACAACTGAGCGCGGGCCGGCACGTAAACAACGTGCCTCGCGACCGTTTCCCCGGGTGTGCGCGATCCCCACCGGCGGGAATAGTACTCGGGTACTACCGCGGAGTGGTGCGCGCACGTACACGCACCAGCAACGACTCTCCAGGCGACGCCCAGTGATTTCGCTACATCACATTACCCCCCCCTAAACTTTACTTACCCTGGTAAGGATAGTTTATTCCTTAAAATACTACCTTCATAAACTCCCGGGATAACGTGACACCCCAACATATAAAAAAAGTATACGGTAATAATAAAAAAAAACTTACGTGAACTTCTTATAATTCATCCTGCTCCAGTCAATTAATCCCCTTTCTTCCTTGGTTTTCTAAACCATCCCTACTTTTAGTAAGGAGACCTCTACTAACTACTCTGTTACCTTATAGTCCTTACTACCCTTCACTCCCCGTGGTGGAACATACCTGATCAGATCCTTTACATGCACCTTATTATTTTCCCTTTGGACTTATCAGTCCTATCAATAATATACACGGTAGGGCGATAATACTTCTATATTGTATAAGGTCCTTCGTATTTAGGACACAGTTTTGCCGAAAACCTATTCGCGGCGTTAGACAAATAATGAGTCCTACAAAGTACCCTATCTCCCGGGAAAAATCTGACGTCCTCCTACCCTTATTAAATACCTTAGCTTGTTTTTCCTTCGCCTGTTCTATATGCTTGGTGACAATATCTCTTAGTATATCTAACCGTTGTACCCTATCGGCCCAAGCTTTTTCATCACCCTTTTGAATTAATTCCTCTTGTTCTACCTCCCTACGTAAACTTTTAACAGGTCTGGGGTGTCTCCCATAATTCAGGAATGCGGGTGATACTTTTAAAGACGAGTGAATCGCGGTATTTATCGCATGCCTAAATTCACTAAGGTGTTGATCCCAGGTCCTGTGATCGTTCTTAACAAACGCCGCAATCATAGTTTTCAACGTACGATTGCTCCGTTCTACAGCGTTTGCTTGAGGATGGTAGGGTGGAGTGGTGACATGTTTAACCCCATATTCCGCTAAGACATCATTTAAAAATTTATTTTCAAACTCTTTACCATTGTCAGTAAGCAAATAGTCAGGAGTCTCCCACCTAAATAAGATCAATTCCTCAAATGCTTTTGTTACTGATTTACCATCCGCGGTTCTTAACGGTTTCAACTCTATCCACCGAGTAAATAAATCTTGGAAAACTAACAAGTATTTACACTGACTCTTACTAGGTGGAAACTCCATCATATCCGCTGCCACCACTACCCAAGGTCTCTCAATCACCCTACTACTAAGCAATCCTTGTGGGCCTAACTGGGATACTTTATATCTCTGACAAACATCACACCCTACTACGAATCTATTGACATCGTACCATACTCCTCTCCAATAATAGTCCCTAATAACCCTGTCATATGTCTTTTCTACCCCTAAGTGACCCGCCGAGGTTTCGCAATGCGCATCCCTTATTACTCGCTCTCGCTGTTCCTCTGGGACCACTAATCTCCAATCTTCGTCCCTATTTGTGGCCGGGTCCAACAATGGATCGTTACGGTACCTATATAATAGGCCGTTTTCTACTCTCCATTGCTGGTAACGGTTAGGAAATTGCTCGACGTTCTTGAGCATATTTAAATACCAAGTGTCCCTAATCTCCTGAAAAGCAGCCACTGTATCGACCTCACCCGGATACATCCTAGAGAGTGCGTCTGGGACTTGATTGAGAGATCCTTTTCTATGGACTATCTCAAAGTCCCATTGTTGCATCTCTATAGCCCACCGAGCGAGACGACCAGTAGGCTCCTTAAGGTTCCGCAACCATTTCAACGCACTATGATCCGTGATTGCGGTAAATGGATATCCCTCTAAATATGGCCTCAACTTCTTTATAGCCCAAATTAACGCCAAACATTCCTTTTCCGTTGTGGAATAATTCCTTTCCGCGGCCGACAAAACCCTACTAATGTAGACTATGGGGTGCTCCCCGTCTTCCTGTTCCTGAGTCAGCACCGCTCCCAGTGCATAATTACTTGCATCACACTGCACTTTGAACGGTTTGCTGAAATCAGGGCGAGCAAGAACGGGTGCAACAGTCAAAGCTCT
This sequence comes from Theocolax elegans, assembly GCA_026168455.1. Lineage (NCBI taxonomy): Eukaryota > Metazoa > Arthropoda > Insecta > Hymenoptera > Cerocephalidae > Theocolax > Theocolax elegans. Next base: position 47,385 of record JANSJX010000076.1, on the reverse strand, counting down.
CTTTAGTGTATCGAAAGCTTCCTGCTGCTCCTCCCCCCATATCCATTCTTGTCCCTTATGCAACAACCTTACTAATGGTATTTTTAATTCGGCCTCATTTTCAATAAAACGCGAGTACCAGGCGATCATACCAAAGAATCTTTTTAATTCCTTGATTGTCTTGGGTACTGGATAATTGACCACCGGAGACACTTTATCTGGATTTGTTCTAAGTCCGTCCGTATCTAAAATAAAACCTAAATAAGTCACCCTACTACAACAAAATTCGCATTTGTCCCTATTCACCGTTAACCCTGCATCTAATAATTTCCGCAATACCAAATCCAGATATTTCAAGTGCTCATCGAACGACTCGGTGACGATGATTATATCGTCCAGATATCCGAAAATGAAAGGTTCGAATTCCGGACCGAATATCGCATCGATCAACCGCTGGAAGGTCATGGGCGCATTCGTCAAACCGAATGGCATCCTTTTAAATTGCCATAGACCCGATCCTGGCACCGCAAAAGCCGTATATTTTCGACTAGCAGGCGCCATCTTAACCTGAAAGTACGCCTGCATTAAGTCGATTTTGCTAATATACCTGGCTTTGCGAATTTTATCCAGAATCGAATCCATTTGTGGCAAAGGATACGCATCCCGCTTTGTGACCGAGTTCAAGTCCCTATAGTCCACACAAAATCTAATTGATCCGTCGGACTTCCGTACTAAAACTGGTGCACTGCTCCAGTCACTTGCCGATCTTTCTATAACTCCCAACTGTAACATCTTTCTAACCTCCTCATGAGCTGCCTCCAACATCTTGGGCGAGATGCGCCGTGTCCGATGTTTGATTGGAGGAGCTCCCTGAACATCAATTGAATGTTCAGTAAGGTCTGTCATTCCTAACCGATCGGCGTTTATGTCTGGAAGCAAATTGTGCACCAATTTTTGCACTTTGTCCCTTTCCTCATCCTGTAATTCAGAGATGCCAGCACATTCCCCGAATATTATAGGATGGTTTGTCCCTTTCTCACTACTATACGACCTCCAAGGACCTTCCCTAACACGCCACTGATCCTGTCCTAACCTATCATCAAAATTAAAAAGTTTGCCGAAGTCCATCCCTAATATCATATCCGATTCCAAGTCTTTCAATGCCCTGCAATTAATTTTCCCTACCTGTCCGTCAATCTCTAAATTGATTTCTAACGTCCCTAACGCCCTCACTAATCCACCATTGACATTTTTAATAACAACATCAGAGGACTTTAATCTATCCTTTAACTGTTCAGCTATCCTTGACCCTACTAAAGACAATGTGGAACCAGAATCAATTAACGCCCTATATTCCTGTCCTCCTAAAACAACTTTCAAATAATGCCTATTTTCTATGTTAGATACTGATACACCTTGTTTCGGTTCAGTTGATCGATCTGGTGTCTCCTTGTTGCCAAGGAAGGTCTTTGGACTCTTTTCCTTTTTTGATCGATCTGGTGTCTCCTTGTTGCCAAGGAAGGTCTTTGGACTCTTTTCCTTTTCTTTTTCCTCATTATTCCCCAAAAGCAACTCTACACCCTTGTTAATCAGATTTAGTCTATCGTAACCCTTAATCTCTTGATTATCCTGTGACCTTCCTTCGCTAACTTGAGTCCCGCCACGATCAACTTTCCCCTTTTTGGCTAACAATTCAATATCTATTCGCTCTGCTCCCTTTAATAACCTATCCTCAATTATTCTAACTCCTGAATCATTTTCTGGATCGTCCCTACTGATCGACCGTAAATTACCCTTAGATCTTGGAATCGCACCCTTAGACCTATCTAACCTTCCTACACTTACTTTGGGAGACACACCCTCTATATTGATCCTATCAATATTCTCCCCCACCCTTACTTCTAAATTTACCTCTGGGAAACAGTAACTTGGTAACGCCCTATCGGTCCCTACTGCCGTGATTCGAGAGTCAGGGGACCTTTCTGAACTCCCGATTTGCCGTTTCCCAACATCCCCCTAAACTGTGTACAATTCGGACAATCGTCGAATGTCGTTCCAACTGTTTTACACACTTGACATGCTAACCCCTCAGTTTTGCGAAGGGAGCAGTTTCGTATGTTATGACCCGGTTTTTTACAAAAATAGCATTTCCTATTGGGACACTCGGAACTCCTATGCCCTACCTTCTGACACTCGAAACACGGACCGTGAAAAGCTCTATTCTCGTCCCTATTTCCATTGCTAACAAATCTATTCGACTCCCTAAATTCCCTATTATCTGGTCTAGTCTGCCACCTATTCGACTGAAAATCCCTACTATCGGGTTGATTCTGCCACCTATTCGACGGAAATTCCCTACGATTAAAATTCCGATCGTTATAATTCACCCGTTGGCCATCAGCTGGTGGTCTTGACCAACCAGTCTGCTGCTGTACCGGTGGTCTCGCATTTTGTGGTGGTGCCTGCTTGGCCACAACCAGTTGCAGCTGTGATTGGCTGCTCCTGCGAATCCACCTGCACTTTAGCCTTAACCGCGCTTTTACTCGTACCCCTTATCTACCTTCGTCGGCTTCAGCTTGTCTTTCGACCCAACTACACCCTGTTCATTTTCTTCCACCTTAGCCACCTTACCCTTTACTCTCGGCCCTTGGTATGCGGCTTCTGGAATCCAAGTCCTTTCCTTAGGTGGCGGAGGAACGTAACGGTTGTCTAATTCTTTCTTCCGTTCGTATTTTCTCCCCCACTTCTCAATATCGTCCAAACTATCGAGATATTCGTTTTCCATTGCCTTACGATACTCCGGCAACAGATTACGAAATATCAATGGAACCAGCTGACATTCCGACGGAGGTTTCTTAAAATGCCCTACTATAAGTCTAATACACGATAAATAACTAGCTATATCCTCTCCCTTTGCCTGAGTCCTTCTACGCAATTCTTCCATGATATCCTCTCTATCTAATATCCCCATGAATCTATGTCTGAATGCGCGTTTAAACTCTTTAAGCGTCTTAATCTTTTCCTTTACTGATCGAAAACACCTAACCGCGGTTTTCGATAGCGTACAAGGAATCGCGCTTAGGAACTCTGTATCAGAATACGCTGTTCCTTCATAGCAATCTTGAAGTTGAGCCAAGTACTCCTCCGGACCCTCCTTACCTTCGCCAGAAAAGTGTATTTTCCAGTTTTGCAGCATTTTAACACACTGCATACTGCGCAACTGATTCACCCCTCTCTGACGTTGGCTGGTCTTATTAGACCTCGGAGTTTCCCAGACTCCCTCATTATCACTATTTCCGCTCATATCTGTCCCAACTAACTCGCTGTCCTGATTCTGATCTACCTGTCTACGCATTAACTTTTTTTCTTTATGGACTCTCCTACTTTTGCAAATTTCCTCTTCTGAACTACTACCTGTGTCGGTTTCCTCAACGTAATAAATTCTTTTCCCCTTATTGTATAAAAACTCGCCCTTTGAGAAACCTAACTTCTTTGGCCCTAAGTTATTACATCGCTTGGGAGTAGATTCTCTTTTTCTCGATCCTAATTCGTCCGCACTACCATTTGTCACTTTACGCTTTGATTCTTCTACTAATGAATTCTTTAATTCACTATATTCCACTAAATCTCTACTATTATTAATATCTCCCTCGGTTTCAACCCTTTCTGGTTGACCTAACTCTTCTACCTGTTTGCTAGCTTGCAAATTTTTCATCCTTGCATCTACTATTTTAATTAACGCGCTTTCTAACTGATTACCCATAACCTCCCTAATAATGTCGGTTACTAATATCCTCAAACTCCCTACATCTATGTTACTCCCTACTACTTCGCTTCTATCCGCAGTTACCGTTTCCTTTGATTTCCCATTTGATTTCTTACGCGCACCCGTTTTCTCCTGATTCTTTTCACTAATCTGAGTCTCTTTCCCTACTTCCACTACCTCCTGACTAACACTTTCCATTATTTTGTCTTCACTCTCCTTTATTTGTTTCCCTTTTCTATTACATTCCCCTTTGTCACTATTTTCCTTACTAATCTCATTAATGGGTTGTTCTACTTCTGTTTCATCTGCCCTTGTCGGTATTTCCCCCTCCCCTTCGTCATCCGTATACCACGGTACGTTTAAGTTAACATCTATTTTCCTACAGTCCGCCCTTAATAACCTATCTTTCAATGTCCCAAATGACCCTACTGTACTTAACCCTTGTTTTTCCAATAACTCTTTTATTAATTTAGGGTCTATTTTTGAAATTTTTCTAGATAATTCCCTCGCCCCTGTAGACTGTTTAAGGATATTTTCCATTCGTTCCTTGTGACTACCCATTTTACTAAATTCCGATACGACAAAAGCAACAACGCCAAAATACTACAAACAACCGAGAGAATAACTTAAAAACACGAACAAAAAAAAATAAAAATGACTTTAATATTCTGCTTTCCCTTAATCAAACTCCGTAATATTAATTTCCCCGTAAACTGGATTAAATGGGAACTCTTCGGTGCACGGGTCCGATCTGACCAGATAAAGCCTCGCGCCAAATAAATAAATTTTCCTAAACCCCACTGTAAATCACGAACAAAAAGAAACAGAAAAAAGAGAAAAAAAATGCACATCCGCTATATAAATAGAAATAAATATTGGCACATAAAAATAAATATAAATTATAAAAATATAAATTACTCTGGAGATTACCGTTTTGCTATATCTTCCTAAAAAAATGGAAAAAAAAACAATAAATAAATAAATAAATCCTTATTAAAATGGCTGGTGAAACAAAAAAGAAATTTATCTCCTTGTGGTGTCCTCACGTCCAACTCCTGATTACTTTTACAAATGGTCAATTCCAATACATATATTCAAAATTACCATGAATAATAACTTATATACGTCCCAAATATTAGAACATAATGCAATAAATAAAATAAATAATTATCTCCCAACTATTTTTTATTTGGCACGATGCGATGTCACTCTCTACCGCAAAAATTGTTAAATTATCGAATAAAAGTTTTATTAACTTTGATTCAACAATTAACAAATCACCTTTAAAATAGCAGCAGCCCACAAAAAGCGCTTGCAAAATAGGTGATAGCAACAGACAGCAACGACAATAATTATTGCAATAATAATAAAAATAAAATAATATATCAGTTTATCTCCCACTAGAAACGGTAATAATTAAATTTCAACGCGGCCAGTTAAACGTTAAAATGGCAGCAATCGAATTTACAATTTTTCAAAATGGCGTAACCGACGCCCAAAATTTCTCTCTCTCGACCCCACTGAGAAATTTCTAACACACTCCCTAAAATATTCGTCAATTCAACTTCCGCCGATGTACAAAAAAAAACGTTAAATTTGCTAACAAACCGAAAATAATTTAATCACTTAATGTATAATAAAAACACACGTTGGGCGCCAAATGTGATGCTGGTTTTAATTTAAATAACAAAAAAAAATATTATGTAAATAAAATTATATCCGGATTCCCAACATCATCGAAAAGAAAAACAATTATTAGTTTATTAGTCCTGATTACCCGGTGGACTCACCCAGAGGAAGTTCCGCTGAATAAAATAATAGTTCCGGATAACTATTAAACCGCGTGACGAATATTAACACCCTTAACAAAATTTAGATATAACTAATTATATTACGGGATCTAATAATAGATCCCGTGGCACCACTAACCACGAGAGAGAGAACGTTAATTTTTAAATAAGTAAAATAAATAATTTACTTTAATAAGAAAAAAAACGCGCACTGAATTTATCCTTCTTGTCCCCACTAAATAGATCAATTATTATTTTAATAATTAAAATAACTCACCAATTTGATGTAAATAAATTTATAAAATAATAAATAATATTCGAGATTATTTTCTCCCTATTGGCAAATAATATTATTAGAATCGCTCCTTAATCCTCAATAAAAGTAAAAGAAACTGCCAAAAATCTGTTATTGCTGTAATTTACTCCAAAATCTCTTTTTCGATAGACTTAGAAAAAACCAATACTTTGTACGGTAGATATGATCAGAATATACCGAAAACACTACTATCTGGAAGATCGATAGGATAAGAATACTCAAATAATACTCTACTTTTCGGTAGGTAGAATCAGAATACTACACTGTACGATCGGTAGGATCAGAATGGCGATGATCCGTTTTTCCGAGTCACGCCAAACCTCTTCCCCGATTTTCCATCTCCCTCAATCTCCCAATATCCCTATCTGTTCTCTCTCTCGTTACCTGCGAGGGATACGGCAATATTATAATTCTCCAACCCTTCCGTATCCGTCACAGGTGTAATAAAGCTACCCGTATTTACCCTACTATAGATAAAAATGACAACTAATTTGCATAAGTTATCATTGTCCCAACTAGTATTTCGACTTTCCGTATTTAAGGTAATTACAGTCATATAACGTAATACGCTGTTATATTTACCCATACGGAAGTCTTATTCTCTAATAAAGTCATCTATTGATTGGTTCAATAGATCACTAAATTATTCTCTAGTTAATAGCGCTAAATTCAAATATACATTTATCTCCGTACTCTTATACACATGTTCCCCCACTATCCGCGTTCCAAATTCCCTATACTATATGCGCGCGATCCCCGTATCGATACGAGCGCGGACCGCGTGTTCAGTGTGCGCGCGCTTGAATCTAGATCGATTCAAGATGGCGACAACTGAGCGCGGGCCGGCACGTAAACAACGTGCCTCGCGACCGTTTCCCCGGGTGTGCGCGATCCCCACCGGCGGGAATAGTACTCGGGTACTACCGCGGAGTGGTGCGCGCACGTACACGCACCAGCAACGACTCTCCAGGCGGACGCCCAGTGATTTCGCTACATCACAAATTATAAACATATAATTCGAAAAGAAAATGACAAATTTTGTCTTAGTTCTCTGGACAGATACTCGCGAAAGTAGTGTTCTCAGTGAAAACGATATACGCATCAGTAAAGATCAGCTAGTAAAAGGGAAATGGGGCGATAAATGGTACGAGGTCGAAGTTATAAAACGAAGTGGTTAGTATTTAAAAAAATTATTATATAATGATATATATTTTATTTTAATTTATGTGTTGTTTTAGAGAGTAGACAGTACTTGGAATCCTTAACCTTAACGACGACTGGAGAAATACTTACACCAGAAAAGCGATTATCAGTATCACCGAATTTGTTATTGCATAAACGTATGCATAAAGCTAATGAGTTGAAGAAAAAAAAGTTTAAAAAAACAAGCGGTAGAAAGTGAAAATTCAAAGCTTTTGGAAACAGCGTCTATTTTTAACATGGAAACAACAAATTCTACTAATGACACAAAAAATAGAATACAAATAAAATTATTATTTAATCGTATGTAATTGCTGAATCTAATTAACTTAATCAAAATTTACAATCACAACAGGCAAAAACACACTGCAATAGATGCTCAAATTTTGACAACTTATGGAGATTTGTCAGACAGTGATTCTACCAACAGTCTTACGAAAGTAACAAAGCCCAATGATAAAAGTCTATGCTTGTGCCAGCATTTAAAGTCAAGTAAATAATATTAAAAATAATAAGTTTTATGTATTACAAAGATAATTACAGTTATATTGAATAAATATTAACAAATTGTAGACATGTGTTTAATATACTTGTTTTATTACAGTGACATCTGATGATATCGATAAATTAAATTGCATTATCGATCTAGTAAAAAGATTAAATACACCAACCACTACTTCTTCTGAAAGCATTGTCCAACCCGTTGTTGATGAAGTTGAAGATTTGGTAAGTAAAAAATTGCCTAATATTTTTGTAATAGTAAATCAAATTCAATCTATGTATGCGTGTGTAATATATAATTTAAATATTTTAATTCTAGATAGAGCTAATGCCAAATTCAAAGGTAATGGTAAATAAAGCAAAATTGAAATTGTACAAAACTCATTATGGTAAGAAGCCTAAAGAATTGGCAAGGCGCATTATAAAATTAATTGTTCCAAAAGACAAATTAATGAAAATGTCAGCAACGGGAAAAAATTGGCCTGCCATACCGGAAAACATATACATAAGTGTATTCGGTAAATATATATATATATATATACATATATATATAAAAATAATTTAATTTAATTATTTTATTTATTTTTTATTTATTTCTTAAGCCAACAATATTTACAAAACATTACAAAAATGCAGTATAAATCTATAAAGATAAAATTAATTTATCTGTACATAGGATGGCATAAAACTTAATTCTATAGTTTAAAAACTAAAATAAAACTAAATAAAACTTAAACCTAAATGTAATGTATAAAGCCCTACACTGAGCCAGTATCACCAGTATACTGGACAGTGCTTGACCTTATATTTAAGTTTTTTTTATTTAAATTATAAAATATTATTTTTTAAAATATATAAAACAAAACTTTGTTTTTTTGCAGACTATATTAATGCGAATGCTATTAAAAATAAAAATAAAATTCAAGCCCATGAATATAGAGTGTTTATGACAAATCTATGCTCATCGGCAAGATCAACATCTAACGGTGAAAATCATTTTCGAAAGAAATCGAATGAAGTAAACATAACCAAAATAAGTGAAAAAAGTAATCTTAAATATTTTAGCACAGATGAAGAAGGTAAATAGTATAGATAATTTAACCACATCTATTGGACAAATTAATCTAATGTACTTTGCTCGCGCGATAAATTGCACACTTGTATTATAATCAATTTTTTCGCACACCTTGTCAAAAAATTTAAACTTTAATTTTAATATGTGTGATCGGATTAGTATCAAAGACTATTATTAGAGCTTAGTATATCATATCATATCATCATATCATATCATATCATACTATAAGTAAAATTTTTCCGGTGTAAGGCGTACGGCGTACAGCGTACGGCGTACGGAATTGGCGTTCGATTAGATTTATCGTTTACCACTCGTACGGAATTGGCGTTCGATTAGATTCATCGTTTACCACATTTGGTTTTACCTGTGAGTGGTTGACACTAGGGGTAATAACATGTAGACTTTCCTGTAGACGATGTCCGGATGACATGGAGTTCACCCTGACCACCTAGACATCATCTCCAGGAAGTGACAATATTTTTTGCATATTTATGCAGAATGGCATGTAGACTTTCCTGTAGACGATGTCCGGATGATCTGGAGTTCACCCTGACCATCTGGACGTCGTCTCCAGGAAGTGACAATATTTTTTGCATATTTATGCAGAATGGCATGTAGACATTCCTGTAGACGATGTCCGGATGATCTGGATGGCACTCTGACCACCTGGACATCGTCTCCAGGATGTGACAGTATTTTTTTCAAATCCAAGGAATATGAAATGTGGACTTTCCAGTAGATTTGGAGTAAAATATTAAAACTGGAAAATATAAAAAAAAACCGTAGTTACCTTTGTCTAATGCGGCCTTTTAGATAAATTATGGATATTGAACCAATTCTGCGAAAAAAATTGTTTCCATTTTAATTTATAACTAAAATTGTTGTAAAATTGTTGCTTTTTTGCATCTAATAAATGTTATAAGGTTAATACCTAATATTTTGCGTTTCAATAATAACCCAAGAATTGTTATAATATACTTAATTTTATATTATGTTAAAGTAAATTTAATAATATGACAAAAAAAACATACATTTATAATGACCTTAAATTAATTTAAAATATAATAATTAGTAAATTAATTAATTTAAATAATATTTAACGCAGTTTTTTTTCTTTGTGTAACATACGATAATTTTATAATAAGTCTACACTCATTATAACTGAATAAAAATTTTCATCAAAATTATGCTAATAGTTTAGTAAAGCAAAATTGAAAAAATATAAATTTCTAGAAATTAATTATGAATTTGTAATTGGTCACGGACGTTTCGTCGCAGAACATTTCATGGTCAGATGTTTCATGACGGACTTTACATCGCACGGACTTTTTATCGCACGGACTATTCATCGCAAGGACTTTTCATCGCACGGACTTTTCATCGCAAAGATGGAATTTTCATTGTACGAACGTACCCAATAACCCTTGTGAGGTAAACCTCACACCATTATTATTTTATAATTTATATAAGGAGGGAAGCCTTGTCGAAGGGACGTACCTGAAATAAGAAAAAGAATTATTAGTGTATATAGATAGATATAAGGTTAGCGTAGAGAAAATAGATATAAGTAAAATAAGATTTTAATATAATATCATACCTTTGAGACGACGAGTCCTGGGTGATCCAATGATGCTATCCCTGTGAGTCCTGTCCTTGAGGCGATGAGTCCTGGGTGAACCTTTTGGCCCTGGGTCCGCTCCTTGGTAGTGTCGGTTAGCTGAAAGGTTAATAATAAGTAAAACTAGAATACATATAAGGTTAGGATAGAAGGATTGATAGAAGGATAGAGTTAGTTATAATAAGGAAGTTATGTTTGTGTGTAGGATAGTATGTATAGAATATGGGGATAGAGGTTAGGAAGGTAGTAAACACCGGCTACGAATCCTGGCCCGAGCCATTCTCGTCACCGATATCTTAGTACATAAAGGGAAGGAATTAATAGGGTTTTTATTGATCTGTTGAGGAAATCGGAGGATTGGAGAAAGGAAGGAGTTTAATAACAAAGAAGGAATGATACAACCATACCGCCACCGACGTCCAACCATGTCCCCACGTAGATCCAGTACCATCTCCCGACGACCTGGTGATGGAGAACGAAGGCAGCCACGGAGATGACGACTCAGGAACTGGTGCACTCTTCACAAACACGAAATAAAAACCCGTTCGCCGTCGTGTAAACAAACGACGCCCGACTCGCGTGCAACGGACTCGCCGGCTGCTCGTGTACTAGGGTCAGCGCGGCAGAGAGGGGGGGGGGCGGCGCTCGCTGCTCTCGCACATGCACGCCGCGGCACATGGCGGCGCACCGAGGAGGGGAACGACGGAATGAGCGGGAAGTAGCCATCTACAGCGTGTGTGTACGAGAGAGAAAGAAGACACACCTGTTACATTGGTGGAGGCGCAAGTCAGTTCCTCAACGGAATACGGGTTATTTCGTTATTCCGTCACTGGGGAAAAGAAGATTGTTACGGGAATAGATGGCGCGGACGGCGGTAATAGTCAACCATCTAATTAACCTGGAAGATATTATTGGTTGAAAATTAAGGAAGAAGAAGACCATCAGCGCCGCGTTTTAACGAACTACGAGGACGAGCGGGATGCTACGAGTCCCGATCGTCATTCGTAGCCGGATAGTCTCACCGAGCACACCGAATAATTTTCCATAGATCAGATAGTAGTTTTTCTTGTAAAAATATAGATAGAAGTAGTAGTTCTGAGAGTGATAGTAGTCAAGCCGTTTATTTCTTGAGAAGATCGTTTCTAGTTGCGGTAAGTGGGCTGCACGGCCACCCATTAATTTAGTAGTAAATCGTGTGTATCGCCGGGGATTTCTTGCGCGTCGCGTAAAGACCTCCTGCGTCCTTTTTATATAATAGATTATCGGTGACCGGAAGATCGGGCTAGCTCGCGGGGATTTATTAATAAAAATCTTTTCTTTTTGTTGTTCAAAAATTGTAACGGTGATCACCCGTAGTGATCGGAATTTTAAGTAAATAAATAAATCGAAATAATTATCGATTTGATCTAACTAAAATTATTGAGTCCTCTAATTTAACGACCTTTACCTCGACAATTTTCCGCCACGTGTTCCGAAGGAGATAATATTCGTCGTTGGTTTCGCCACCTCCGTATTGGCGTTGGAGCCACGTCCTGAGGAGTCGTACCGGGAAATTAATTGTATTGGTAAGACCTGGCGCCCAGTAAAATATTAAATACGGTCTTACCGGATTTTAAGGTAACATATATATATATTAAATAAAGTGGAACCGAGTAGCGTGGTTTACGGGCCACGAAAGTGAGGACCACGTTACACCCTAATACCCTAATACCCCAATAACCCCACTACCCAATAACCCTAATACCCAATAACCCTAATATCCAATAACCCTAATACCCAATAACCCTAATATCCAATAACCCTAATACCAAATAACCCTAATACCCAATAACCAATTAAAGAGGGGAAATTAAAAAAAGGAAATTAATTCTTATATAATTGTAACGTTTCAATTTAACATTGTTTTTTTATTCATTTCTGAAATACATTATTTTCAGGAAAATAACAAATACAAAAAATACAAATAATAATTTAAATAAGTGTTCATTAAAACAAGCATCTTTGAACATGTATGCCGTAAACTCGACGGATTTGGATAATGTAATGTATTGAAAATTCCATCATTACGATGAAAAGTCCATGCAATGAGAAGTACTTGCGATGAATAGTCCGTACGATGAAAAGTCCTTACGATGAAAAGTCCTGTGACGAAACGTCCGGATACGATTTGTAATTCAACAAGATGACAATACAGCGTATGGAATGTTAGATGATAGGTATATGTGTGAAATTATGAAATTAAATCCACATTTTAAAATGCAAGATACAATTTTTTTATCCGCTATGAACAATATTAAACAACGTTCTTACGATGAAAAATGTATACAAATATTGTTTTGTGGTCCAACTGATATGGGACAGTGGATTTGCAAATGGTATAATAACAAATTTATTCGTATATTATATACAGGAATACGTTCAAAATCAATTAAAAACTTACAATTGTGGTTTATTTATATAAAATCGATCAGTTAAAATCTTTCCGATTGTGACTAGTGCTGTACTAAGTGAGGGTATTACTGCGTATGTAGGTGTTACTGCGATTCGTGCAAAAGTTGCTTTACGTTGATGTAAAATAAATGTGATTTACTAAATTCGATTAACGTAAGTATATTAAAGAATAATACAAGTTGTTAATGATTAATTTTGTACTTTAGAGAACAGTCAGTATATTTTATAACGTAGTATAAGGGGGTACCATACTCAACATTTATCCTCCCTACCTTACCGACCGAGAAAATCTAGTAATCCATTAATTATTTATAAGAAAAACCACCAGTTGCAAAAATATGAGAACGGGCGCCTGCATTTACAAAAGATGCATCTCTGTGCAAAGTTTCAGACTGAAATTCCATTGCTTTTTCGAGAAAAGTCTTACCAAAAATATGAAGTAAACGTGACCAATTCAATATTTTTTGGCCGGGGTTTTCTCGAAAACGTGAGAATATTTATGACTGAAATTTTGCATAACAATAGTCTACGGCAATTCCAAGGAGCCCGTTCTCTCTAAATTAATTGGATTAACAATAATTATTGTAGATTATATTACCATAAATAACATTGAAAAAATAATTACGATATTCTACTTCAAATAGTTACGTCAGGTGGCGCTAGGTACGGTGCAGCTCAAAGAACACATTGCTTATAATTTTAAATTGTTATCGTTAAAATTTACTATAAAAACCACAATTTACATGATCATATTTTAAAAGAAAGCATTGATAATCTATTCTTGACAACGAAGGTAGCGTTGTGGCGATACCAAAACATAAATTTAAAAATCGTTTAGATTATTGAAACATCACAAGCGTTGATCACCGTAGTACGTTCCCGCGCGCCTTCGATATATTGGACGTACCACCATGTACAAGTGGTAACTTAACCTCAACTAGGCGGAAAGTCTTTATATTTTTGGGCAGACTTTTCTCGAAAACTCATTGACATTTTTATCTGAATTTCAGCATATAGTTAGGATATTAATAAACCAAGGCGTCCTCTTACTCTTACTTTTTCGCATTCAGCTTTATATTTTTATTAATTAATTATCATAAATAGCGTGTGCAACTCGCAGCGCGATGACATCGTGGTACGTTCGCGCGCAGCTTCGATGTCTCGGACGTACCACCATGTGTAAGTGTAGTCGTATATACTCAACGACGTGGATAACTTTTATATTTTTGGTCACACTTTTCTCGAAAACGCAATGACATTTTTATCTGAAATTCAACATATAGTTAGTTTATTAATAACCAAGGCGCCTCTTCTCTTACTTTTTCGCATTCAGCTTTATATTTTCATTAATTAATTATCATAAATATCGTGTGCAACTCGCAGCGCGTTGACATCGTGGTACGTTCGCGTGCAGCTTCGATGTCTCGGACGTACCATCATGTACAAGTGGTAACCTAACCTCAACGAGGTGGAAATTTTGCATATTTTGGGTAAGACATTGCTAAAACGCAATAAGATTTTAATTTATAAATCAGAACATAGTTTGGTTATTAATAAATAGAGGCGCCACTTCTCTTACTTTTTCTATCAGTCAGATGTTATTTTAATAATTAAATTATCATAAATGCGTGTGGCAACCGCAGCGCGTAGACATCGTGGTACGTAGTCGCGCGCAGCTTCGATTCTCGGACGTACCACCATGTGTAAGTGTAGTCCTACATTCTCACCGACGTGGATATATTTATATTTTGGTCACACTTTCTCGAAAACGCAATGACATTTTTATCTGAAGTCAACACATAGTAGATACTTTATTAATAAATCAAGGCGCCTCTTCTCTTACTTTTTCACATTCAGATTTATATTTTATTAATTATTATCATAAATAGCGTGTCAACTCGCAGCGCGTAGACATCGTTGTACATTCGCGCACAGCTTCGATGTCCTCGAACGTACCACCATGTGTAAGTGTAGTCGTATATACTCAACGACGTGGATAACTTTTATATTTTTGGTCACTTTTCTCGAAACGAATTGACATTATTATCTGAAAACGCAACACATAGATACTTTAATTAATAAACCAAGGCGCCTCTTCTCTTACTTTTTCGCATTCAGCTTTATATTTTCATTAATTAATTATCATAAATAGCGTGTGCAACTCGCAGCGCGTAGACATCGTGGTACGTTCGCGCGCAGCTTCGATGTCTCGGACGTACCATCATGTGTAAGTGTAGTCGTATATACTCAACGACGTGGATAACTTTTATATTTTTGGTCAGACTTTTCTCGAAAACGAATTGACATTTTTATCTGAAATTCAACACATAGTTAGTTTATTAATAAACCAAGGCGCCTCTTCTCTTACTTTTTCGCATTCAGCTTTATATTTTTATTAATTATCATAAATAGCGTGTGCAACTCGCAGCGCGTAGACATCGTGGTACGTTCGCGCGCAGCTTCGATGTCTCGGACGTACCATCATGTGTTGTGTAGTCGTATATACTCAACGACGTGATAGCAATTATATTTTTGGTCAGACTTTTCTCGAAAACGAATTGACATTATTATCTGAAACTCAACACATAGATACTTTATTAATAAATCAAGGCGCCTCTTCTCTTACATTTTCACATTCAGATGTATATTTTTATTAATTAATTATCATAAATAGCGTGTGCAACTCGCAGCGCGTAGACATCGTGGTACGTTCGCGCGCAGCTTCGATGTCTCGGACGTACCATCATGTGTTTGTGTAGTCGTATATACTCAACGACATTGATAGCAATTATATTTTTGGTCAGACTTTTCTCGAAAACGAATTGACATTATTATCTGAAACTCAACACATAGATACTTTATTAATAAATCAAGGCGCCTCTTCTCTTACTTTTTCACATTCAGATGTATATTTTTAATAATTAATTATCATAAATAGCGTGTGCAACTCGCAGCGCGTAGACATCGTGGTACGTTCGCGCGCAGCTTCGATGTCTCGGACGTACCACCATGTGTAAGTGTAGTCCTACATTCTCACCGACGTGGATAATATTTATATTTTTGGTCACACTTTTCTCGAAAACGCAATGACATTTTTATCTGTAATTCAACATATAGATACTTTATTAATAAATCAAGGCGCCTCTTCTCTTACTTTTTCACATTCAGATTTATATTTTTATTAATTAATTATCATAAATAGCGTGTGCAACTCGCAGCGCGTAGACATCGTGGTACATTCGCGCACAGCTTCGATGTCTCGAACGTACCACCATGTGTAAGTGTAGTCGTATATACTCAACGACGTGGATAACTTTTATATTTTTGGTCAGACTTTTCTCGAAAACGAATTGACATTATTATCTGAAACTCAACACATAGATACTTTATTAATAAATCAAGGCGCCTCTTCTCTTACATTTTCACATTCAGATGTATATTTTTATTAATTAATTATCATAAATAGTGTGTGCAACTCGCAGCGCGTAGACATCGTGGTACGTTCGCGCGCAGCTTCGATGTCTCGGACGTACCATCATGTGTTTGTGTAGTCGTATATACTCAACGACATTGATAGCAATTATATTTTTGGTCAGACTTTTCTCGAAAACGAATTGACATTATTATCTGAAACTCAACACATAGATACTTTATTAATAAATCAAGGCGCCTCTTCTCTTACTTTTTCACATTCAGATGTATATTTATATTAATTAATTATCATAAATAGCGTGTGCAACTCGCAGCGCGTAGACATCGTGGTACGTTCGCTCACAGCTTCGATGTCTCGGACGTACCATCATGTGTAAGTGTAGTCGTATATACTCAACGACATTGATAGCATTTAAATTATTGGTCAGACTTTTCTCGAAAACGAATTGACATTATTATCTGAAACTCAACACATAGTTAGTTTATTAATAGACCAAGGCGCCTCTTCTCTTACTTTTTCACATTCAGATTTATATTTGTATTAATTAATTATCAGAAATAGCGTGTGCAACTCGCAGCGCGTAGACATCGTGGTACGTTCGCGCGCAGCTTCGATGTTTTGAACGTACCACCATGTGTAAGTGTAGTCCTACATTCTCACCGACGTGGATAATGTTTATATTTTTTGTCAGACTTTTCTCGAAAACGAATTGACATTTTTATCTGAAATTCAACACATAGTTAGTTTATTAATAGACCAAGGCGCCTCTTCTCTTACTTTTTCACATTCAGATTTATATTTGTATTAATTAATTATCAGAAATAGCGTGTGCAACTCGCAGCGCGTAGACATCGTGGTACGTTCGCGCGCAGCTTCGATGTTTTGAACGTACCACCATGTGTAAGTGTAGTCCTACATTCTCACCGATGTGGATAATGTTTATATTTTTTGTCAGACTTTTCTCGAAAACGAATTGACATTTTTATCTGAAATTCAACACATAGTTAGTTTATTAATACCCTGTTGAAAAAAATCATATGATATTTTCACCTAAAATTTTCACCTGATAATTTTAGGTAACTTTTGTTTCATTTTTTTAAGTAAATTAGGTAATTTTATCAGGTAAAAATTTTAGGTAAAAAATTTAGGTAAAATTTTTTGCTTTTGATTTTTTGATAGAAATTTTGCTTATATATATGAATTTAAATACGTAAATATATCACTTCAAAATATTATCCAATTAATTTATGTAGTAGTATAAAATAGTGTCCTTAATATTAATATGCTTAACAATATATTACATTAATAACCTAAAAAACGTACGTAATAAATTTAAGTAATTTTATCAAGTATTTTGTTGCATAACTATTTATTAGAAAATAATCAGGTGATTTTATTTTTTGAGTGCTTGACTCTACAAGTAAAGAGAGCATGCGCAGCACGTTAATCGAATTACAAATTTGCGATTAAAAAATAATGATAAATTGCATTTTTATATCTAAGAATAGGCACATATTATAGTTACTGAAGACACACATAAACATTGTTAGAATTGCCTATTCTTAGACCTTTACCAACACACAATAATTACTTAGAGCATCGGTTAGTTCCGATGCGTTGAGCATCAGGTACCTCGTACGTGATACAACACATAACGGTTCTTAGTTCTGGCGCGCACATCATAACACGGTAACCGCAAATACTGAAACTTGTGATATTTCTGAATTGCTGTGTATTTTCTCCACATATAACAGGTTAAGTATGTAAAATATTAATTATAATAGTAATTATAAATACTCATCAATCATTTCCTTATATCATTTATTATCGTTTAATTACTATTGAAGAAGAAGAATGTTTTATATTTACATAACCTAAAAATTCTGATACTTGAATTACTTTAAATTGTATACATATATTAATTTACAATTATTGTTAATTAAGTATAATATCAGTCAAATTATTATTTGGTTAGAATTTAAATTAATTGTTTATTAAAAGGCATAATTTTTTACTTACAAAGGAGACCAACCAAGTAAATACCAAAAAACAATTCGCTAGTTTAATTTATAAATATGATATAGAAAGTAAAAGCTATAGTTTAAAAAAAATCATGCTATCAATATAATTAATTTATTTTGTATATTAGTTTCCATGAACATAGCTTTTGAGTTCAAATAAATTTTATGGTTTTTGTAGTATGATGATAATTGTTTTTACCAAGTACGTATACATTAGAATATAAAAATTTATACTAAAATATTTTGCTAGAAAGAGTTTTTGTTAATTTATAGAGATACATAATAAATTTTTATATTTTTGAAAGCTTCAACACTGTATGTATAAATGTGTATTCATATATGTATGATATATTCTCTTAAATATTGTTTTAAAGACTAAACATTCCTATACATATTATGTATTTTATTTCTATACAGTTTTATTCGCAATTTCATCAGAGCAAAGGGATGTAAACTAAGTTTTAATATGACTTCATCTAAATCAAAGGACGAGTTGATCTTTCTGTGTGATGGTTTGATACTTTTTATTTGAAAATATTTCAAACTTATAATCTATAAAAATTGTATTTGTAAACTTTGTTTTAATTACTATTTTATAGTTTTATTAAAATTGCATTAATATAAAGATATTGTACATAATATATACAATTAATAATTTGCTATAAATATATTAATGTTATATAACTATGTACTTTTAATAGTACATTATTAAAATGTACAATTAACATTTAATTTATATTGTATCATAGGATAAATTATGAACCAATAATAGCTCCAATACAAAAAATATTTATTTCATTATAAAAATATGATTTTAAACTAAAAAAGCTTCAACATTTAATTTTAGTACTATCCGGATACAACTGAATGTCAATTTATATTGTATAATAGAAGAAGTTATTGAAAGATGATAGCTTCAATACAAAAAAATATTTATATTATTACAAAATTGTGATTTTTAAACTAAAATAAGCTTTATTATAAGATAGCATCGATTTACAATATACATATACTAAATTAATTAATATTTTTATCGGTCTTACAGTCAATTATATGGGCAATCAGATTGCCCCTACTTATAATCACCCCCGAAGAATCTATAAAAATAAAAATAAAAAATATAAAATATAAAAAATAAAAACACTAGCTAAACATAAAAACAAATTATTAATAAAGCAATCTGACTGCCCCCCTGCACCAAAAATCTACTAACCCCAAATATGATGTCCGACGTTTCGAGCTCGCTGCTGCTCCTCATCAGGGACTCATCCCTAGTCCCAAATAATTTGTTTTTATGTTTAGTTAGTGTTTTTATTTTTTATATTTTATATTTTTTATTTTTATTTTTATAGATTCTTCGGGGGTGATTATAAGTAGGGGCAATCTGATTGCCCATATAATTGACTGTAAGACCGATAAAAATATTAATTAATTTAGTTATACTACAGTCGACATAAGTAATATTTTATTAATATACATATACTATTACTTAGTTTAAAATTGAATTTAAGTTTTATCTGGAGTCATAATTGAAATTGTTAAAATAAAAATTTAAAAAAACAACAAATATTACAACAAAATAGAAAGGAAACTATATTACATAAATTAAAAAATTTATTTGAAGGTTTTTTTAGATAGAATTTTTCGAAGATCCCGTATCTACGATATATACGGCACCTGCAATAAAGAAACTCGAGGAGCTCGATTTAGCTTAAAATCGAGGTAAAAAGGAACGATTTAAAAGCTTACCTCGCAGATCGTATTCTCAGCAGAGCCGCAGTTACTCAATCGCCATCCAGCACCACGAAGTCAACGTCGTCGACGACATCTCCGTCGAGGCAGCGAAATCACGGCCCGAGCGGCCAGTACGAACCGAGCCGAGCGCGCACGACTCGAGACGCGAGAGTAGGCGCGCCTGCGCAATACGCCGAGGAAAAACTCTCTCGCTTCGTGCGTGCCGATAATCGACAGACTGCGACCGACCACCGATCGTGTAGTACCACGCAATATCGCTATTTCAAAAGGCTACGTGTGTGTCCGAGGGATCCAGGAGACGAGCGTCCAGGTGAGCCGTGCTCCTTCCTCCCAAATCCAGCTTCCTTAAAGTGTGTGTGCGCGACGCGTAGTTAGGTGCGGGACGGCCCGCAATCGCGCGAACGCGAGCGACCGCGGCCAACGTGACTGGCAATTTTTGAACGGCAAAGCCGCTGCTTTGCCGTGTAATACTTAAGTGCACATTAAGTGCAATAAACCTGCCATCTTTTTTTTAACGAAGTTAATTAATTTGTGTTTTAACCGTGACTCCACCCTAATCCCCAGTGGACACGTCACAATATATATATATATATATATATATATATATATATATATATACATATATATATATATATATATATACTATTTAATAGAACAGACTACTTACATGAAGCAACAGGGGGTTTTACTTTCAGATTTGACATTTAATGTTATTAAGATTATATTTGTAAAATTGTTGTCTACATTACTTTAACAAAAGAATTATTATATTTTTACAAAATGGAAGGTGTTATTAAACAAAATGTATCTTCGCTTAATCACGTAAAATAATTGTTTAAAATAAAGATATATTTAATTCACCTGACTTATGTGTATATTTATGTCACTGTCAAAAGTGAGTGATTTACAAATTTTTTAACAAAACTTTATCAGGTGTTCACATCACCAAATTTAACTTTTTAATTATTGAAATGACTAAAATTATTAAATTAAGGGTAGCTTTTTGTCTTTTGACTTATATATTGTAATTTCAAGGTTCGACGTCATATATTATTAAAATACGTGATTTAAAAATATGCTTAAAAATTTGTAAATTAGCCACGTGTCCTGTTCAAAATAATCAAGGATTATATATATTACCTACTATAATTTAACAATTTCTTTAATTTCTTTAGGTAAATTTGGTAATATAATTAGATAATTTAATCAGCTTTTTATTAAGTAAAGTTATTAGCTACAATTATATACCTTATTTTTTACATTACTTTTTAAAAACCTAAGTTGGTAGAAAATTAATTTTTCTTTCATTTGCATAGTTTACAAAAGTTTTAAAACTTCAATTGAAACAAAAACTTAATATTAAATAAATATTTTTCCTAATAAAATCATCCGATAAAATTACCTAATTCTATTACGTAATAAAATCACCTGATTATTTTCTAATAAAGTCATGCAACAAAATACTTGATAAAATTACTTAAATTTATTACGTACGTTTTTTAGGTTATTAATGTAATATATTGTTAATCATATTAATATTAAGAACACTATTTTATACTACTACATAAATTAATTGGATAATATTTTGAAGTGATATATTTACGTAATATATATAAGCAAAATTTCTATCAAAAAATCAAAAGCAAAAAATTTTACCTAAATTTTTTACCTAAAATTTTTACCTGATAAAATTACCTAATTTACTTAAAAAAATGAAACAAAAGTTACCTAAAATTATCAGGTGAAAATTTTAGATGAAAATATCATATGATTTTTTTCAACAGGGTATATACTCAACGACATTGATAGCAATTATATTTTTGGTCAGACTTTTCTCGAAAACGAATTGACATTATTATCTGAAACTCAACACATAGATACTTTATTAATAAATCAAGGCGCCTCTTCTCTTACTTTTTCACATTCAGATTTATATTTTTATTAATTAATTATCATAAATAGCGTGTGCAACTCGCAGCGCGTAGACATCGTGGTACGTTCGCGCGCAGCTTCGATGTCTCGGACGTATCACCATGTGTAAGTGTAGTCGTATATACTCAACGACGTGGATAACTTTTATATTTTTGGTCACACTTTTCTCGAAAACGCAATGACATTTTTATCTGAAATTCAACACATAGTTAGTTTATTAATAAACCAAGGCGCCTCTTCTCTTACTTTTTCACATTCAGATGTATATTTTTATTAATTAATTATCATAAATAGCGTGTGCAACTCGCAGCGCGTAGACATCGTGGTACGTTCGCGCGCAGCTTCGATGTCTCGGACGTACCACCATGTGCAAGTAGTAACCTAACCTCAACGAGGTGGAAAGAACAGTAATCGTATCGGAGCCACTACTCGTTGTAATCGCGGTACGTTCACGGCACCGTCGAGATTTCGGACATACAACCACCTATAAGTGGTAACCTAACCGCAACGTTTTGGAAAGTTTGCATATTTTGGGTAAGGCAATGCTAAAACGCAATAAGATTTTAATTTATAATTCAGCATATAGTTATAGGTTATTAATAAACAGAGGCGCCTATTCTTTTATTTTTGTGCATACAGGTTTTTTTATTAATTAATTATCAAATATTGCGTATAGGACGCACTACGCGTTGACATCGTGGTACGTTTGCGCGCAGCTTCTATGTCTCGGACGTACCACCATGTACAAGTGATAATCTAACCTCAACGAGGTGAATATTTTGCATTTTTTGGGTTAGACTTTTCTCGAAAACACAATAATAATTTTGTCTGATTTTTAACACATATTTACATTGTCGATAAATGAAGGCGTCTCTTTTATTATTCTCTCGCGTACAGCTTTTTTTTAATAAATAATTATCAAATTTTGAGTGTGTAACATACTGAGATTGTGATACATTCACGCGCACCTTCGATATTTTTGACGTATCATAATGTGCAATGGAAATTATTTAGTTATAGATTTATTTTACGTAAACAAATATTGGCGAATAAGCTACTATTTAATCAGCTCAGATTTAGTCGATAAAGAAAATGTTATTAATTTCGGATAAATAATTAAACTAATTATTAAAAATAAATTTTTGTATTATTAAAAATTTATTCATCATTATTGATAATTTTTAATTGTCTGCCACGTTCGCGTTCTAGTGATTCAGAAAAGATTAATTTAAAAATTGTTTAAACGTCAAGACTTTTACAAATGTCAAGTTCGTTGGCATCGTTGTATCGAATTATTTCAACTATGCAGTTCAGTCGTTATTTTGAATAAATAATTAAATATTAATATTGCACAAAAAAATTTTGTTTAGCACTTTCATATCAGTATTGTCGGTCACAGCATTTAATGTGTCAGTTGCTATCTGTTCACGCTGCACTGCGGAGCCACTCCTTGTGGTTCCCGATTGCTGCGAATCTTCATGCGCGCATGCGCATAGCTCGGACTCGATCGCGCGTCTTATTGTGGCTCAGCTGGTATCCTGCTGAATGCTGATATCATCTTCGCCCTGACATCGCTGCTGCTACTTCCTTCAGGTAATAATCTTGTGTATAATCTTCGCCCGTCAACTAATGAATACTGCGCTTAATAAGTTTCAGGCGCTATGTCGACCGCGCTGCGCCGCCAACGTCGTTACCCGGAGCCGCCTCTATCCTGCTTAATGACGTCGACCACCAAAGTTGCCATAGCTATCCCATGTATTGCTTCAGGTAATTACTTACTTTTTGGGCTTGCGCTAGTATGCGTTTTCATAAATATATTATTTGCATATCTGCTGTACATAAAGTTTGTAAACACTAACATAACCTCTCTTCAGCCTTGTCTCTCCTACCATACAGCTGTAATATTAAGATACGGCAGTAGTATTAAGATACATCTGTATGTGCTTCTGTTATCCTTATCCTCACATGATACTAGCATTCGCTAAAATAGATGGTATTATTTGTACAGTGAACTGGCTACATGCATGCTAACTCCGGATACCCTGAATCGAGGGTAGCTCTCTTCACCATGGCTATGAACTGCTGACAGCTTCCAGATCAACCTCTCCGTGAATGTCAGGCTATTGGGAACCCCTGTGTTTACTGCTTTATCAACCTTCCTCAACAGATGCCTAGACGGACCTGAAGACAAGCTGAGTTCTGCTAGGTTCATTCCACCTTCCGGATAATGTATTGGCCAGTGCCAGTGTGTTTTAGTGCGACTTGGGATGGGCTATTAGAATTGTAAGGGTAGGTAGGATTTAGATACAGTGCGGGTAGTCAGATATAAGGAAGGGCTTTAGTTATATGGGTAGGTAGGTATTTGCGGTGCGATTTACGCACTGTTTGTTTTTTAAAAATTGCAAATACAACTTATGTATCAAAAACTATAGTTCGATGCGCGGGTGACAGATGAGTTTCAACTCAGCGAGTATCTTTGTCGCTTTGCTCTAATGATAAAATTAGTACTCGTTCGAAAAACGATTTTCGCACAATTATAGCTAAGGTCAATATTATTACCAACTCATACGTGTATTCAATCCAAGTAATTGGATTTCGGTATAAAATATAGGGTTAAACATTTTAAAATAGTTAAAACTTATTTACCAACTCATTTTATGAGTGCTCAATCCAGATAGTTGGATTTTGGTGCAGAATAGGTTGCTACAATTGATTAATTATCCACGTTTATTCATTTATAATAAACTAGTAAGTAGCATTGTAACAAATTGTCTTGAATATAAAGTATGCAAAATGCGATTTACGCACTGTTTGTTTTTTAAAAATTTGCAAATACTCCTTATGTATCAAAATATATAGTTCGATGCACGGGTAACAGATGAGTTTCAACTCAGCGAGTATCTTTGTCGCTATGCTCTAATGATAAAATTTACACTCGTTCGAAAAACGATTTTCGTACAATTATAACTAAGGTCAATATTATTACCAACTCATACGAGTATTCAATCCAAATAATTGGATTTCGGTATAAAATATAGGGTTAAACATTCTAAAATAGTTAAAACTTATTTACCACCTCATTTTATGAGTGCTCAATCCAGATAGTTGGATTTTGGTGCAGAATAGGTTGCTACAATTGATTAATTATCCATGTATATTCAATTATAATAAACTAGTAAGTAGCATTGTAACAAATTGTCTTTAATACAAAGTATGCAAAATGTGATTTACGCACTGTTTGTTTTATAAAATTGCAAATACACCTTATGTATCAAAAAATATAGTTCGATGCACGGATGACAGATGAATTTCAACTCAGCGAGTATCTTTGTCGCTTTGCTCTAATGATAAAATTAGTACTCGTTCGAAAAACGATTTTCGCACAATTATAGCTAAGGTCAATATTATTACCAACTCATACGTGTATTCAATCCAAATAATTGGATTTCGGTATAAAATATAGGGTTAAACATTCTAAAATAGTTAAAACTTATTTACCAACTCATTTTATGAGTGCTCAATCCAGATAGTTGGATTTTGGTGCAGAATAGGTTGCTACAATTGATTAATTATCCACGTTTATTCATTTATAATAAACTAGTAAGTAGCATTGTAACAAATTGTCTTGAATATAAAGTATGCAAAATGCGATTTACGCACTGTTTGTTTTTTAAAATTTGCAAATACACCTTACATTCGGTATAAAATATAGGTTTAACATTTCTCAAAAATTAGTTAAACTATTACCATTTTATGAGGGCTCAATCCAGATAGTTGGGATGTTGGTGCGAGAATAGGTTGCTACAATTGATTAATTATCCACGTTTAATTCGATTTATAAATAAACTAGTAAGTAGCATTGTAACAAATTGTCTTGATAAAAGTATGCAAAAAGTGCGATTTACGCACTGTTTGTTTTTTAAAAATTGTCAAATACACCTTAATGTATCCAAACATATAGGTTCGATGCGCGGATGACAGATGATTTCAACTCAGCGAGTATCTTTGTCGCTTTGCTCTAATAATAAAATTAGTACTCGTTCGAAAAACGATTTTCGCACAATTATAGCTAAGGTCAATATTATTACCAACTCATACGAGTATTCAATCCAACTAATTGGATTTCGGTATAAAATATAGGGTTAAACATTTTAAAATAGTTAAAACTTATTTACCAACTCATTTTATGAGTGCTCAATCCAGATAGTTGGATTTTTGTGCAGAATAGGTTGCTACAATTGATTAATTATCCACGTTTATTCAATTATAATAAACTAGCAAGTAGCATTGTAACAAATTGTCTTCAATACAAAGTATGCAAAATGGGATTTACGCACTGTTTGGTTTTTAAAAATTGCAAATATACCTTATGTATCAAAAAATATAGTTCAATGCACGGCTAACAGATGTGTTTCAACTCAGCGAGTTTCTTTATTGCTTTGCTGTAATTATAAAATTTTCACTTGTTCGAAAAACGATTTTCGCACCATTATCGATAAGTACTATATTATTACCAACGCATACGAGTATTCAATCCAGATAGTAGGATTTTGGTTCAAAATAGATGATGATATACCAACTCATGAGTATTTTATCCGTCGCTGATTAGCCCTGGCAGCATAAATAGAGCGACGTTAAATAACAAAACAAAAAAAATGAGTATTTTATCCCATTTATTTGATTTCGGTGTAAAACATAAGGTTGAAAATTTTTATTACCAACCTTATCACCAACTCTAAATATGAGTATTATTATTAATATTATTGTATATATTATTATTATTCTTAGCCAAATAAGTTATAACCTATTGTATACTGATAGCGCCATCTACGCTTTCAATATGAAATAGTAAAATTATACACGTATGATGGCGCTACTAGTACACTGCAGTTTACTGAATTACCTCCGCTTTGTCGGTAATTTTTGAGTATGGCACCCCCATAAGGAGTAAAATAATGATGCACCGCAGTAATACCTTCATGCTACGGAATATCATGATGATAATACTGCGTTCGTTTTTAAAAGAACGAAAGAAAGTATTTTTTTTTTCTGGACACAGTTATTCTTAGTTAAATCATTATTAATTTCACAAAAACTAATGTGGAATAAGAATTTAATACTTAGGGACGTAAAAAATACGTTTGATATTTCACCAGTAATTTCAGCGCTGTAATAACAACACGTCACTGGTAACACCAGCATTTCAACTGTTTGCTAATACCATAGTTTAATTAAATTATATTGCTTTTTCAACAAATATAAATGTTCATAAATGTGCATGTATGCATGTATGTATGTACGTATGTGTATGTATGCTCACGCACACGCACATTCAGAAATTTACGTAATAAAATGCGTAAAGACGTGAATATTTTGAAACAACCCTTAACGTTATTCGATTAAAAGGGATACTTTGCAGTATTTAATTTTGACTTATAGGGAGTCAATCGATAGCTTTTTTAATTATATATCCATTCAGCTGGATTCCAATTGGGCAACACACCCTAGAAAGCTTCTATGTAAGGGAAGCATGTATATTATGAAACAACCTTTAACGTTATCCGACTAAATGGGGTACTTTGCGTTATTTTATTTTGACTTATAGGCAGTCGATCGATAGATTTTTTAATTATCTAACAATTCAGATAAAGGGGGGTTTAAAACAAGATAAATAACCCTTAAGATTTAATTAAAAACAGATTTAAAAAGCTATCGATTGACTGCCTATAAGTAAAAATTAAATTATAAAATAATATTATATTGAAATAAAAAATTTAAATTATTAAAATAATATAAAAAATTAAATAATATTAATAATCTCTATATTATATAATATAACGTTAAGGGTTGTTTCAAAACATACACATTTCTCTGTCGTCAAATGCAAATCTATCTGAATGGATAGATAATTAAAAAACCTATCGATTAACTGATTATAAGTCACAATTAAATGCCGCAAAGTACCTCTTTGATATGCATATGTTTGAATTTATGAAATAAAAACCACATTCTAAAATGCAAGATACAATTTTTTTATCCGCTTTGAACAATATTAAAGAGCGTTCTTATGATGAAGAATTTATACAAATATTGTTTAGTGGTCCAAGTGATATGAGACACTGGATTTGCATTTGGTATGATAAAAAATTTATTCATGTATTTGATAGTTTAAATTCAGGTCTTCGAAATGATCACTTGAAATACATAAACAGATTATTCCCCAATAAAAAATCAATTACAATTGTACAAGAATACGCTTGTCCTTGTAATATAATATTCGATGAATCAATGATGAGAAGCCATTTAGAAATGATTTATAAAAATCAATCAGTTAAAATATTGTATTGTATTGAGAAGTGGTATTCCAAATAATCAGAGTCATAAAAACAGAATTGTAATTCATAATTAAAACAATTTTTTAAAAATTATAATATATCAGAGTATTCGGCTACTTATCATAATTAATTGCTAAATGTTCCATTGATTAATGAGTCAATCGATTTAATTAAACAAGATGACCAATTTCATAAAGAATTAAAAGAAAAAAGGACGACTATTAATGATAGTAAAACAGAAATAACAAAACAAAAAACAAAACTTTATTTTGTTGACACACTAAAACTACAAATTAAAGATGTAGATATGAAGAAATCACACGAAGAAGTATAAAAAAAATATATGAAATTAAAGATTTAACAGTATCGCTATCAAAAAAAAATTTTAACCAACAGAATAAAGAGCTACACGTTATAAAAATCAAACCCTTTGAAATAAAACAACAAAGCAAAATTAATAAATCAGAATGTGAAAAAAAATTACGACCATCTCAATCTGAAGATGGAGAAACAGAATCAGCAACAATTAAAGGCAAAAAAATAAAACAAATGACTCAAGAACAAAAAATAGCCAAAGCAGACGACAACGTAAGTTTAAGCATCACAATCTGAAGATAAAAAAAAATCTCAATAATAAAAAGCAGGCCAAGAGAACAAATGACTAAAAATACAAATTAGCTGAGACAAAGCGAGTGCGTGAGTTTATAGCATCTCAATCTGCAGATAAAAAAAAAGAAATCTCAATAATAAAAAGCAAGAAAAGAGAACAAATGACTGAAGAATACAAATTAGCTGAGGCAAAGCGAGTGCGTGAGTTTAGAGCATCTCAATTTGCAGATAAGAAAAAGAAATCTCAGTAATAAGAACCAAGAAAAGAATACAAATGACTGAAGAATACACATTAGCTGAGGCAAAGCAAGTGCGTGAGTTTAGAGCATCTCAATCAGCAGATAAAAAGAAAGAAATCTCAATAATAAAATCTAAGACAGCAATACAAATGACTGAAGAACAAAAATTAGCCGAAGCAGAACGACAACGTAATTTTAGAACATCTCAATCTGCAGATAAAAAGAAAGAAATCTCAATAATAAAAAGCAAGAAAAGAGAACAAATGACTGAAGAATACAAATTAGCTGAGGCAAAGCGAGTGCGTGAGTTTAGAGTATCTCAATCTGCAGATTAAAGAAAGAAATCTCTAGAATAAAGAGTGAGAAAAGAAAACAAATGATTAAGGCACACAAAATAGCTGAACCAGAACAAATACACAAATTTCGGGCTTCACAATTTGAAGTTGAAAATAATGAAACCTTTAATATGAAGAGTGAAACAGACCGAAAACGAAAATGTAGTGTATCTCAATCTAGAAAAAAGTAAATTCTAATAACTAAAAGTAAAAATGAAAACAAATGACCAAAGTACATTAGTTGGCAGAATTTTACGAATCTACAATTGAGTGCAATTACCTTGGAAAACTTATTTACGAATGTCAATTTTGCGAAGCAATACATTTCAGAAACGAAATAAAAAAAGATAATAAGTATGCCGATTGTTTTCATAGAAACAAAGTAAAACTTGAAAGTATCACTCCGTATCCTGAAACTTTTAAAACTTATTTATTAGGACAATCTATTAAAGATAAAAATTTTAAACAATTTATAAGAATTGACAACAATTTATTAGCATTTGCAAGTTTTGATGCAAAATTAGCTCATTTTACTACTGCTGGACTGCTAGTATTAAAAATTTGTGATCAAATTTACCACAATACGTATGCTTTACATCCAAATGAATCTGAAAGTCCAAAATTTGGCGAATTATATATACTAGACAATAAAATAGCAAATGAATATAGATTATCTCAATGTCATCAGAACAATTTAGACAACGAATTAATACAAGAATTAGATAGTGTACTACGTGAAATAAATCCATTTACAAATGCATATAAAATGATGTATGAAATCGAAAAAGAAGAACATGTACGTTCAACTGAATTAAATCGTCTAGTTCAAGAAATTAAAATGTATTTAACTAGAGATAAAACATTAAAAAATAAATCACAAATAGCGGTTTGTAATGAAGTTGCTATCATATATGTTGGGGAAAATGGAGAACCACCTTCCAATAGAGATATATGTATTTTTCAAAAAGGAAAAAAACCTCAAACAATTGCAATTATTAACAAAGATATTGATCCAATGGTATATCCATTAATATTTCCATACGGTGATTCAGACGGTGAAAATATGATAATGTAACTGCTTTACAATATTATTCATACAGATTTAGTATATGAAAAGAATTTAATCCATGTTTAAATCTCAAAAGTTTATCCAACCAATTTATTCTCAATTCGTGGACGAAAGTTGAAAATAATCATTTATATTTTATAAGAAAAGATCAAAGATAATATACGAACAGAACAATATAAATGTTTAATGGATCAACTTAACAATAGATATAGTAATGAAAATATTTCTATTAGTAAAATGGTTATTTTTCCATCTAGTTAGTGCAACAGAACTTTTTAGATGCAACAACCATAATGCAAATAATGGAAAACCGGACATTTTTGTAACAATGACATGTAATCCAAAATGGAAAGAAATTACAGAAAACTTATTAGAACACAAAGATACACTCGATAGACCAGATCTAATAGTACGAGTATTTGATCAGAAAGTAGAGGTATTAATGAACGAGTTACTGCAGGAAGAAATTCTTGGTAAATTGAATTCATACATTTATTATTAAAATATTACTTATGTCGACTGTAGTATAACTAAATTAATTAATATTTTTATCGGTCTTACAGTCAATTATATGGGCAATCAGATTGCCCCTACTTATAATCACCCCCGAAGAATCTATAAAAATAAAAATAAAAAATATAAAATATAAAAAATAAAAACACTAACTAAACATAAAAACAAATTATTAATAAAGCAATCTGACTGCCCCCTGCACCAAAAATCTACTAACCCCAAATATGATGTCCGACGTTTCGAGCTCGCTACTGCTCCTCATCAGGGACTGAAATGAAAATCTATTCTACACGATATTTAAACCCTCAAAAAAAGACTCCCCACTCCAAGGACCCACCCTAAATAAATTCACACCAATAAACTAAGCTAAGTTAAGATAGGATGATAAATCTTATTTAATTTACTTGACTCTAACATTAAATTAACATTCTTATCATTCTTAAATATATGAATATTCTCAAGACTTTCTCTTTTAAATTTATTCATAATATTTTGTTCTAAAATTTCTACATTTTTAAAATCAAATGAATGAACAAAATCTAAACAATGCTCCTTCAAACCTGAGGATAAAATTCAAAACACAGATCAAATTAATAATCTCATATGTGCTGAAATTCCTAATAGAAACAAATTTCCAAGATTATATGAGTTAGTAAAACAAAATCTGATTCATGGCCCTTGTGGAGTTCAGAATAAAAATAGTGTCTCCATGCACAAATTTTCCAAAATATTTTACTTCACAAACAGAATTATCTCATAATGGTTATCCTATTTATCGTCGACGGAATGATGGATCACTAATTATATACTCCAAAAACTAACCTGCGGATAATACTTTTGTTGTTCCATATAATCCACATTTACTTCTAAAACTTAAATGTCATATAAATGTAGAAATATGTAGTACAATAAAATCTGTAAAATACTTATTTAAGTATCTTTACAAAGGTCCAGACACAGCTTTAATTAAATTTAGGAATATGGAAACTAACAGTATTCTATGACTGTCCTAGAGTCTTTCCTTAGGGCAATATCACCGCATCAATCCGCAGTATTTGCTGCCCTGGAGGCCCTCGTCATCTAAGCTTCACAGTTGGTCGGTTTCCCTTGTCGGCGATGGTGCCTAAAGCTTCCCCGATGCGTTCGAAAAGTGAAACTCTCTGAGAGCCTCCTATGGCATCGATTAACCCCGATGAGAGGCCACTTAGGAAGTGTACCGAAGCTCTTTACGATAGCACGCCGCCTTTCAACGGTTTGCCTTAAGTTGTAATCCTCGGTTGGGATGCGGCGGTGTTTAGCTCCCCGCCGTCTTCCGCTTTCGAACATAAGCGGCATCCGGGTCAACCATGCTTAACCCGTCAAGCCTGCTTGCAACCACATACCACACAGAATCCAACCCCCTGGGACACGCCAGCGTTTCACTTTGACACAGAGGTACGCCGACGTGGGGCTCGTACCCAGTCCCCGTGTAACCACAGTAAAGTCATATTGGTCCAACTGTCGACATGCCGAAACACATCTCCCTATTACTCCCCGGATCCCCGGGGAGGTTTTGCGGTAGGTGGCCTAGCGTTCGAATGAATGCAATTTGTAGGAGAAATTCCTTTGCATCCCGTGATGTGTCTGAACCCTCTGTTGTCGTCGTTCACACGAGGCCGTTCGAAGTCAAGGGTTCAGACAATTCCCTTAATCGGGTACGAACAGGCGATCCCGGCTTTGGGGATGCCTTTCAAGCTCGATGTACAGACTGGAGATCCTAGTGAGACAGTCTAACCAGCTTTACTGTACACGGCTTCACACCGGATTGCCAGGGAAGAGGCCTCTTTCTAGAAACACTTATACTTCTTTCCCTTTCATTCCAATTTGGTGTTAGTGGAGTAACGTCGCTATCATCGCTGTCACCGTCCTCGGAGTTCCGATCTGAGGGGATAACGAATTCTCGGGCGAATTTATTACACGCCCGATAGATCTCTATGCGGTCAACCAACACCGAAGGGTCACATGGTCACGAGTGACCATACCTGTGAACCACATCGATGAGTGATTGTCTGCTCTTGGCTACACGGGGACAGTCAAAGAGTATATGGTCAGAAGTTTGCTCGAGACCACAGTTACATCTCGGATCTTCGCTTTCCCCGAAACGGTACAGGTAAGACTTAAAAGACCCGTGTCCCGTTAGGAACTGTGATGTGTAGTGGTTCGGCCGTAACCAACTCTTTCTAGTCCTGTCATGTACAGAGCGGATGAACTTGCGCGTGGTCGACCCCTTTTCTGTAGAATCCCATCTCTTCTGCCACTCGTTCAAAAGTTCATTATGAACTTTTCTTTTGGCTTCAGAGATGTCGCTTTTCAAAGTTCTACTCTCGGAGTCTATTTCGATACGCACATCGTTCACGAGGACGGATCTGCTCCGCCTGATGTGGTAATGAGCTACTCTTTCCTTCAACACTAGGTCGATGGGCAGGGCAGCAGAGATCACTTGAAGTGCCTCATGGGATACGGTGTTGTACGCTTTCGAAAGCCAGATCAGAGTCCGCCTTTGCAAAGATGCAAGCTTCTTCTTACCGGCAGTATCCACACCGTTCCACCACCCAGCAGCTGCATACGCAACTATGGGGGTAAATAGGCACTTGTACACCAGGCTGAGGGATGTATTTTTCATCCCCCAATTCACGCCAGAGATCTGTGATAGGCGACCAAGAAGGTCGTACCACTTAGATTCGATGATTTCAATGTGCTTCGTTACTCCGAATTTTTCCTGAAAGGTTACACCAAGGTACTTCATATCCTTAAGCATTTTGATCGTTTGCCCCTTCAGCTGAACCTTTGGGGGATTACGAGCATCAAGTCGTCCTTTCAATAGTATCATTCCCGATTTCGGGATCGATGTGTCCAGTTTATGTTGTTCGCACCAGGTTTCGACAATATCCATCTTTCTTTGTCCATGTTCTCGGAGCTTCGTACGGGTTTCGCCTTCGACTAAGGTGATTATGTCGTCAGCGTACGCTATTGCGTTAAACCCGTTATTATGAAGCTCCCTGAGTAAGGTGTTGTAACATGATTATGGACGCTCGATGAAGACGGGCACTAAATTACCGATATTAGAAAGAATGGTCTAATATCATTAAAATCCGGAAATATTATGAGAGCGCTAGTGAGTTGACCATGAAAAGGCGAATCGTGCGTCAATCTCGCTCTCTTCCTCGGGAACCACCGAACGAGTGTGATCACGCGCGATTATCCTATGTTTGGACCTGAAGCCTTCAAGGATTAATAAGATCTGCACGAAGTTACCTGACTCGCTGAATCATCTTGGCGTCCATTTATTGTCTGCAGGCGTCATTGGGATAATCGTGGAAATCCCGAGGAATGAGCCATCTCGCTGAATTCGCACTTACGCTGATAAGTACCAATATGTTATATTAGTCAATCAGTGTTATGTATTATTATCGAACACGTGTATAAGGATTCTATATCGTTATGTAATATTTTCTCTTATTATGGTATTAATAAATTCGTATCTTACCATTATTTTCTAATAAATTAAATTTATATTAATCCTGAAATAGAATAAATTTACATTGGCGCCCAACATAGTGGATATAGTAAAAAACAAAAATCTATAAGACTCACATTTTTTTTTCTTTTTCTTTGTATGGAACATAATGAGAGAAAGACAAAATTTAAATAATCTCTCTCAGTCGAATCAATTTGCGAATGAATTGTGTGCGGTTATGAGTGGTGTGCAATCTTTTCAATTAAATATAAAAACTCCAGAATTTCATGACGATAATACTACTAAGCCGTTGGAATTTTTGGATGAAGTAGAACGATTTTATAAAATAAAAAATATAGTAAATGATAATAATAAAATTAATTTATTAAGTTTATTTTTACACGGTAGGGCTCGCATTTGGTTAGAATTGAGAGATGGATTTGCAAACTTAAAAAATTTTAGAGATGAATTTGAAAAAGAATTCTATTCAATTCCCACTCAAGTTAAAATAAATTCAATATGGGCGAACAAAAAATTTTTGGATCAAAATGAAAATTTGCAAACCTATTTTTATAAGGAATTGAAGGAATCTAATTTTTTAAAACCTGAAATGTCACAATTTGAAAAAAATTTCACAATCGTGCAGCAGTTTCCTAATAGTATTAAACGGGCTATGGCATCGATAGATTATAATAATACAAATGTAATAGGACAGACGCTCGCGAATTTAGACGCAATGTTTGCAGAAAAACAAAGGTACGGTGAGCGTAAACATTATAATACTCAAGCTGAAACTCAAAACAATAACGCGACGCAAGATTTGCGTGTTAGACAAGTAAATATTCGCAACTCGGATTATAACAGTCATTATAATAGAAGGGTTAGAAGTAATAAACATTACAATAATAATCGATATGCAACACATGTAAATAATGAACATCGTAATAGATATGTAGGAAATCAAAGTGATAATAATAGAGATAAAATGAATCTTTCTGATACTCGATTTCCACCACCTGTTATAGTAAATTCAAATCATACGGACAGTAATAATTTAACTGTGACTAACAATAATAGTAGTTTAATCGGCCAAGCGACACACTAAGTGCTGATCCTTCAGTGTGTCCTAATTATTTTGAATTTGTTGAAAATTTAGATCAGCAAAATTTTAAAATAAATAAAGTACTCAAATCTCCACATTTATTGTGTAATATGAAAGAGTTTAATGTATGGGCTTTGATTGATAGTGGAAGCCAGGTTTCTGCAATTTCGGAAGATTTTTATAAGAAATTTAAAACGCATAATCAAACACTAGAATTGCCGGTAGCAAATATTACAGTGTCTACTGCAATTGGAAAAAAAATGACTAAAGTTAAAAAACAAATATTTATAGAAATTATAATAGATAATTACATTTGTACGTTAACTTTATTTGTAATACCATTTTTCTCTAGCGATTTAGTTTTAGGTAATGATTTTTTATTAAAAAACGATATAATTATTGATTATTGGAAAAAACAAATAAAAATAAAGAATCAGATTATTTCAGCTTCATCCATATTGTTCGAGCGCGATAGTTCAGAGAAATTAATATTATGTCAGCAAAAGGATAATACATGCATTTATGTAATAAAATTGGAGGAAATTAATAATTAAAAATTAATGAAATTAAATCTATTAATAATAAAAAGGTACAAAATTCAGAAGCAAAGATTGAAGAAGAAATTAATAATATTGACAAAAGAGGAAACGAGCAAATTTTATTAGAAAATTTATGTTTAAATGAAAAAATAAACGATATAACTGAAAAAGATAAAATAATTGATAGTTTCTCTGAGCAGTCGCGAACGATCGCGAATAATCTAACAATGTTGGATGAGGTTGAGAGGGAAATTTTTTATGATTTGCTACAAAAATACAAAAAAGTTTTTTCAAATATACCGGGTCTTGCGAATAACTACGTTCATAAATTTAAATTATTAAAAGAAAAACCTAAAATTAATAAATCATACCCTGTACCGTTAGCATTAGAAGATGAAGTAAGTAAATGTATAAAACAAATGTTAGAAACAGGTATTATAGAAAGAGCGGTGAGCCCATACTGCAATCCTTTACGGATAGTCAAAAAGGACGACGGCACCGTCCGTGTTGGCCTTGATGCTCGCGAATTGAACAAGCATATTGAGGACGATAAGGAGGCGCCTCCTTTGATAGAAGAGATAATGCAAAAGTTTATTAATTGTGAATATTTTTCAAAACTGGATTTGACACAAGGTTATTTTCAGGTAGAATTGCACAAAGAATCGCGACCATATACTGCATTTCGTTTTGGTTCAGCATTATATCAATTTGTACGTGTTCCTTTTGGTATTAAGACAGCGGGAAGTGCGTTTATTCGAACGCTGGGCTTAGCTTTCGAAAATAAATTAAAAAGATTTTTGCATGAGATTAAAGTAAATGAAAATGATAAAAAAAAATGAAGATGAAAGCACACAAGTTTTAATGAATAATTTGTACAATAAAATGTCTATTTATATAGATGATATTGCGATTGGAACAAAAACGTTTGCAGGACATATAAGAATGTTACAACCTATATTTGAAATTCTACTTGAGAGTAATTTAACTTTAAAATTAAGCAAATGCGATTTTTTTAAAAAAAAAATAATTTTTTTAAGTTATGAATTGTCAAAGGAGGGAATAAGGCCTGATCCGAATCGTATCAAAAATATACAAGAATTTGAAGAACCAAAAAATCAAAAAGAATTGCAACAAATACTAGGTATTTGTAATTATTATAAGCGATTTGTTTTGTTTCATAATAATTATATTACTCCTTTCAGAGATTTATTGAAGAAAAACACGCTATGGATTTGGACTAGTAGACATACGCCAGCATATCGATCTTTAAAAGAAAATTTTATAAATGCAGTATGTTTAAGTCATATTTTGCCAGGAGTTCAATTTGAAGTACAATGTGACGCGAGTAGTAATGAAATAGGGAATGGAGTACTTTTTCAAGTAGACTCAGAAAATAATTATAGAATAATTTCGGTCGCTAGCCGTTGTCTAACAGCAGTAGAAATAAATTATATGACTACCGAATTAGAATTATTAGCAATAGTATATTCAGTTACAAAATTTCATCAATATTTAATTGGGACTTCGTTTGAAATAATTACAGATCATAAGGCTTTAGTTTTTTTAAATTCGACCTCTTATCACAACGGACGATTAATAAGATGGAGTTTACTCCTACAAAAATATAATTATACAATATCCTATTGTCGTGGAATTATTGTCGTAAATTTGGAAAAGAGACCCAGAAAGACAACTTGATGATTTCAGGTTTATCTGAGTTTTATTCTCCGATATTGTGCAATGAAGTTTCGCCATTGATGATCATGCTTGTTAATAAAAATGTTATGTCTTTAAAAAATATACTAAAGAATATAAAAGAAAAACAGAGAAATGATCATCATTGTATGAATATTATTGCAGCATTGAATGATGATGGCAAGGGAAATAATGAAGTTTATCAGGTGTATGAAGGGATCCTTTTTCAATGTGATAAGAAAAACGAGAATTGGAGAATTGTATTACCCGTAGAATTAAAATATAAAGTAATAGAACAAACACATATAAAACTCGGTCATCCTGGGGTGTTTAAAACATTTTCTCATTTAAAAAGGTTTTACGCATGGAAAGGTATGTTCAAGGATACAAAAAAATTTATACTAGGTTGTGATATGTGTCAGAGGGTGAAATACCTGTCGATCGCGATGGAGGGTCCATATGAGATGGTGAATTCAAAGGCACCGTCAGAGTTGGTTACAGTCGACTTTTATGGACCCCTCCCTCGCGGTCGAGGGGGAGTAGAATTTATATTTGTGGATTTAGATTCTTTTTCTAAATTAGTTAAGCTTTATCCAGTTAAGAAAACAACAACATGTATTGCATTGAAAAAACTCATAGATAATTATATTCCCGAGTACGGTAAATTTGAAAAAATTCTTAGTGACCACGGTAGTCAATTTACTTCTGCCCGATGGAAAAATGAACTAGAGAGTCACGAAATAAAGGTTTTATTTAGTTCTATAAGGCATCCGCAGAGTAACCCTACTGAGAGAGTTATGAGAGAATTAGGTAGGCTATTTCGAACTTTTTGCGAAAAAAATCATACAACTTGGGCTAAATACGTTAGTAAAATAGAAAATTTATTAAATATTACTACGCATTATTCTACCGGATGCACCCCGAAGGAATTGCATTATGGGCAACCATTGCACGATGAAATTTTGAATCTTATTCAATTTCCCGAAAAACAAAAAATGAATTACAAATCTATGGTACAACTAGCTTGCGAAAATATGCAAAAAAATTTTGAGAATCGTTTAAGGCATCAACGGGTATCTCCTGTTAAATTAGAAATAAATGATTTGGTATTATTAAGAGTTAAGCACTTATCTAATGCCTTGGATAAGGTAACTAAAAAATTTTTTCATTAGTTTGAAGGCCCCTATCGTGTACTAAATGTAATAGGAAAGAATGCTTATATATTAGTTCATCCAGAAGATTCCAACGAGATTAAAGGTACTTATAATAGAACGAATCTGCGCAAATATTATTCTAATGAAAACATTTAAATTTGTATATACTGTATTATATCATCTCTATATTACACGGGTTCAGCTAGGAAAATCGACATATAATTATTGTAAATAAAATGCAATAATAATAGCTGAAAATATATGTATTAATGTAAATTATGTAAGTAATTGTAAATATGTGTAAATATATAGAATGTGTATAAAGCGACGTAGGCGAAAGTTATATAAATTATAATAGTTCGATCAAGTATTTATATAGTACTAAATATTATTCGTTTAATAATTTGACAATCTTCTTATTAAAAACAAACTAAGTAGCGATAATTATTCATAAAAAATATATTTATTATATAGAGATACGTGTCTATCTTCTACGGCCGTCTAGTTTATATTGTTAAATTAATGAATTATACAATGCTTGAAATTATTATAAGTTGAAAATGATACATAAGGGGGAGAATTGTAACATGATCATGGACGCTCGATGAAGACGGGCACTAAATTACCGATATTAGAAAGAATGGTCTAATATCATTAAAATCCGCAAATATTATGAGAGCGCTAATAAGTTGACTCGCTCTCTTCCTCGGGAACCACCGAACGAGTGTGATCACGCGCGATTATCCTATGTTTGGACCTGAAGCCTTCAAGGATTAATAAGATATGCACGAAGTTACCTGACTCGCTGAATCATCTTGGCGTCCATTTATTGTCTGCAGGCGTCATTGGGATAATCGTGGAAATCCCGAGGAATGAGCCATCTCGCTGAATTCGCACTTACGCTGATAAGTACCAATATGTTATATTAGTCAATCAGTGTTATGTATTATTATCGAACGCGTGTATAAGGATTCTATATCGTTATGTAATATTTTCTCTTATTATGGTATTAATAAATTCGTATCTTACCATTATTTTCTAATAAATTAAATTTATGAGCAAATCCACGGAACCTTTGATTTACATTTGAAAAATTTTTTTTTTTTTTTGGGGAGGCACATTGATTTTAATAGAGATATCTACTTCTTTAGAGGTTAAATAGTAGGAAAATATGAGGGCCCCTATTGCTTTTCAAGACTTATCTAAGAAATTGACGATTAAAATATTGATGAGGGGTATCATAGGGTAAATTATAAAAAATCACTTCGTAAATAAACAGAACATTTTTTATTCTATAATTTATGAATATAACAACATAATTAAGTCTCTTATTTAACAAAAATTGAAATATCTAACAACAATTTTTCATATAAAAGGATGTTTTCAAGTGCCGTTACAGTACTGTAATTTTCTTTTCCTAGTAACAATGGTTTTTTTTGTTTGAGTACTTGTAACAGGAATTTCATTTTTTGCTCCATAAATCTTCCAACTTGAAGGTTTCAATTGGTAATGAGTACATGGCAAATTATTTGAAACATTCATTACATGATAAATAATTTTCTTTTCGTAAACTTCTCTTTAATGGTAAACAAACTACTTGCGTAAGGCTGACTGAATGATATGTGTGTGTATGTGTGCGCGCGCGCGGGTGTGTGTATGTGTGTGTGCGTATTTATATTAGCTTTTCTGTTGAAATAACCTATTTCGTATAGTCAATTTGGACTTCAGTTCAAAGGTATAAAATGTTTATACTTTTATACAGCTTATATTATCTAAATTAACAAAAAATTCAATTGAGGTTTTACGTAGATGACTCAATAATCTACTAAAAAGTAGAGAGATCCCACAGAGCATGGAATATTTCAGAAATATTTCAGAAATATATCGTATTAAGATTCGGAATATTACAGAAATATTACAAATAATATTACTGAAATATTGCTATGTCCTCGATTTTCATTACTTTGTAATATTCCATGTCATGTTGCAGAAATATTTCTACAACGTTACAATGTAATATTTCAAGAAATATTTCAATTATATTAATAAAATATTCTACAGAATTACTTGAATAACTTGAATGAAATATTAGTTTAATATTTTTACAATATTACAATGTAATATTTTAAAAAATATTTCGGAAATATTTCTTATTAAGACTCGGAATATTTAAAAAATATTACAAAGAAATATTACTGAAATATTGCTATGTCCTCCATTTTCATTACTGAGTAACATTCCATGACATGTTACAGAAATATTTATACAACCTTACAATGTATTGTTTCAAGAAATATTTCAGAAATATTTTAAATACCTTCTTGAACTTGTTGACTGAAATATTAGTGTAACATTTAAATAATGTTTCAGTGGAATATTTGGAGAAATGTTTCTGAAATATTCGGAATATTTTAAATATTTTATTGTGGCATCGGGCTCGTAATCTGGAGGTCCCAGGTTCGATTCCCGGCCCCGGCCGATTCATACAAGCACCACTGGCGAATGTATTTTCATTAAGTGCTATTTCTTCAACAAGACATCGTATGACCTCCATCGCTGATTAGCATCAGTTTGGGAGCATAAAAAGAGCGACGTTAAAATAAAAAAAAAATAATAGAGATTACAATAATATTTCCGTCAAATTACCCAAGTAAGCATTTGAAATATTTCTTGCAATATTGTGCATAATATTATAAAAATATTTCGGTAACATTTCATAAAGTATTATAATGTAATGAAAATCGAGGACATGACAATATTTCGGTAACATTTCTTTGTAATATTTTTCTAATATTGCGTATCTTAATATAATATATCTGATATATTTCTGCAATATTTCATGCTCTGTGTAATACTTTAAGCAATACATGCTAATTTTTCAAATATTTACATCATAATAATTTGAGCATAATTACCGACACAACATTGTTTCCTTATTTTGCCAAATTAAAAAATATTTAAAGGCCTAACAAATTTTTTTTGTCACTGGAGTTCCTATAGTAAGTATTTTAAATAGGTTATCAAAATCTAAAAAATAATTTAGGCTGTACGTTTTGATGAAACAAATACATATAATTTTTCAATCATATATTATTTTTTACATTAATTACACTCTACAATAATTCTTATAAATGTATGGTAGAACAAACATCTTATATTATGTACGCATCTATACATGTTTCGAAAAATATTAACATTTAAAATAATAAGAAAACTAGAGTTGGAAAAGTATCCACAGACTTTGTTTAGTTTTG
This sequence comes from Theocolax elegans, assembly GCA_026168455.1. NCBI lineage: Eukaryota > Metazoa > Arthropoda > Insecta > Hymenoptera > Cerocephalidae > Theocolax > Theocolax elegans. Next base: position 5,208 of record JANSJX010000076.1, on the reverse strand, counting down.
ATATTTCTTGTTAATGTTGTGCACGTATATAAACAGAAATGTTACAGAAGTATTAAAATTTTTATAAATAATCAATTGAAATGAGTATGCAAAATAGACGAAACGAGCGGATATTTTCTTATCTCAGAATTAAGTCATAGATTAATTAATAATAATTAAGTAAAGTTTAGATGGAAAATTAAAAACTATTAATTAAAACATAAAGTATTAGAAAACAGAAGTCTATTCTTGAGGTGGCTGCATGGGTTCAAACTTTCTCTTTTTGAAGCTGCTTTTGCTGAAAATTAAAACAGAACCGTAAATTAAGAATAGAATAACCAAAACTCATTTTTACTTTTCTAAAATAATAATATTCAAATATAATTTTAAATGAAACATAAACAATTATAAAGAATATTTAAGAAGAGAAAAAGCCACTTTATAAAAGATCTTGCTTAAAAATAAGAAATTCATTTGTAATGTTCTTTAGTTACTACCATAATAGAAACGTAAATAGATACAAAGAATATGTACTCTTACTTTTCAAAACGCTTGGCTCGGGTACCAGCAGCATCCAGCCATTTAGATACGCTCTTTTTTATTTCATCGTCACTCGTTGACGGAAACGATTGTTGTACAGCTCCTTTAAGTTTAAAGACAATTATATTATAATTCTATTATTGTTTTATGTAAGAGGTTTATTTAAAGACACTTTTAATTTTCAAATACGTACTGTAAATGCAAGTACACATAGCTAATTCTGTAAATGCTTTTTTTTTTTTATGTCCAACGAAACTATATCCATCCGCTAACTTATCAGTGATAATTGAAGATAAAATATTGTAAATTAAGTCGTGGTATCCGGTACCACCCTTGCTTTTCATATAACTTACCTAAAATATGAAAATTTTATATTAGTATTTAGTTTAGATATAAGTTTAGATTATTCCTCTTTATCCTTATCAGAATTAACTATTTGACATATTACAAAATAATTTATTCAAAAAGTAAAAGAGAGCTTTAAAATAATTAATAAATAAATATATAAAAAAATATGAATGAACTTCAAAAGCCAGTCAAATTAAAAAGTAAACAATATAGAAAGTTGGCTGGCCTATTATTTAGAGATTAGCAATTGATTTATTAAATGATAATAAATAATTATAGTAGTGAAATGAAAAGTTATAGTTAGTCATTCAACATTGATCTTCATATGCTTACAATAATAATAGCGATTAAAATAGTACATTTCGATACTATAATGCGAGTATTTGCTCGCTCGGGCGCAGACCGTCACACGAGGAGGAAATCGACTTCTCACACCAGTATCGAACTAGTATATTTCGATACTAGTGCGAAAGTGTTAATTTTCGGACGAGTGTGAGTTCAACGCCCGAGCGGAGCGAAAGTATTCATTTCATTACCTACTGAAACTTTAATCACGAATTAAAAAATAATTTTCATATTTTAGACAGACTTTTTTAGACTGATTCAAATGTTCTTTGTCCGGGTAAAATTTGAATTCCCATAGAAAAAAATTCTATAAAAAGTATTAAATGCTTATTACTTTTTACCACAATGATAAATATAGTTCTTATTTTTTAAAATTTTTTTCTCTTTGTATGCTAATTTAAACATTTGGATTCCACCTTGCACATAATTATGAAGATCAATCAATTACATAACATTCAAAATTGATAGTATGTTTTTTTAAATAACAACATTAATGAAATGTACATCTAGTACTATTTATTTTTCAATTAATGAAAAAATGAATAATATCAATTTATATTACATAAATTACCCACAATTACTATGTGCACATAATTTTCAATTTGTATATGCATATAGTAGGTAAATTTGTTGGGAACTGTTTGCAGGTATCTCCCAAACGATGAGGCTGTAGTTTCCCTTTAAATAAAAGAAATAAAATTAGTTAATAAGACAGCATATGATAATAATTTATTCGTGTTCCAAGCATTCATCTCAGGCAAAAATACCGTTCACCCATTGCATTATATCTATAAAAAACAATTGCACGGACCAGGGATCTGGGATCTGCATGCTTTCAAGCGAACTGTCCTGATATTATCCATAATTATGCGAAATAAACAAGAAGTAATTGTAAGTGGTTACAAACCCCTACGTTAGTACTCATTTTGTAAGAATGTATTATATTTATATACAATAAGAATATAATGGTAATATAAAAAAATAACTTTATAAAGGATTTTTTTAGTAGTAGAGACATTTAAAATTTTAAACCATTGAACTGCTTATTCCCGCAATTGCAAACATTTATTTCGTACCCGGAGAAAAATTTAACTGTAGAAATTACTATATTTTTTAGTAAAGCATATAACGAGGATCTATAACGGGCGTACCGCAGTGGTTAGTTTGCTCGCTTTCGGATCCGAAGCGTTAGAGATTTCAAGCCCCGATATTCGCAAATTTTTATTATTAAATTTGCGAGTCTCCACCCCATTACAAGCAAGACATACTCAAGATATAATAAATTTTAATATGTTGAATGGTAAAATTTTATTATAAATTTGTTAATGTTTCCTATGAATGTAGTGAATATTGGATTAATTTGTCGTAAATTTTATCATTTTTCAAGTATGTCTTACATTACTAAACAACAGTAATTTTTACTAGAGAATTTTTCTGCGTGTACTTATTAATTTCTTCACAGCCATGGCATCATACGAGTTATTATTTCAAATTATGTACATCCAAAACTGTTTTAAACTTTTTTTTATAAAATGTAAAAGAGAAAGTATTGTATTCAATTTTTTTATCAACATCGTTTTTACAACAAAAAAACATAATACTTAAAAAAACATTTAACTGTTTTATAACTAATCTTTGTTGTGAAGAAATTATATAATACAAATAAAGTTATTAGCATAAAATGTTCAAGAATAAAAATAATTCTAGTAGGATAAAACGTTGCAAAATATACAAACATGTAAAACAGTAAGAAAATATAATAAAATGTAAAGATTATGTAATAAAAAGTAACGAAGTATACATACCACACTATCGAAGAATTTTCTGTCACATTTTAGTTGACTTTCTACAACTTCAATTTTCTTCTTTATATCGTCTAATGGAAAATATTTTGACATTGTGTCTGATAAATTGTAATCAATAGGAATATTACTGCCACAATTTGCTCGTGTCTCTATTTTAGTAATTCTACATTCTAAAACATTTACTTTCTGTGATACATAATGCACCTCTTGTAAAATTTTTTTTAAAGTATCTGTTAGAAGAATTATAACTTAGATAAATATAGTACTTGATTAGTAAAAATACAAATTTTAATAGTAACAAATACTAACAAAAAATACCCAATAAACTTTCCTGGGGATTTTTGGGATCCCAATTTTTTATATCTTCAGAAATTTTTATTTCGGTTCTTTGTTTCGTGGTTACATTAGATTCTGCAAGAGTGTCTGTAAAATTTATAATACAATTACATCTGATAATGCTTATGCCATGGTTAAAAGAGATAATAGTTTTTAGGGATGCAGATTAGATTAGCAAATCGAAGCTTCTTATATTTTTAATTTTACAATATTGACAGACCCAATCAAAACACATCAAATAGAGTTCTTCCTTCAATATATTTATAAAAGCATATACTTACTTAGACAGGAAGGTGATTCATTCATACTAGAATTATTTGCAGAATCAGATTTTTCTAGTTCCTCAAATAATTTTCCTGACTCTAAAATATCGTTTGTAACATTAAGCATATTTGATACAGGTTTCAGAATTTCCTCATTTTTATCTAAATCATTGTCTAACGTATCATCACTAGTTTCTTCGCCTGTTTCGTCATTCGATTGAAATATTTTTACTACTCTTTTATTAGGTTTTTCTTTTACGTAAATATCATTTTCATCATTCTTTTTTGCTCGAATTGATCTTGTTCTTTTAATCTTTTCAGTGTCACTTAAATCACTAACTTCGTCTACAAATTTTAGTTCATACACTGCTTTATTATAATCATCTAAAAAAATTAATTTTATTTAACATATATGATAACATTAGATAACAATTAAGGCAATACTTGACTCAAATTTCAAAGATCTACATTTCAACCTTTCAATGCAATATCAATACTTTTAACAGAAAAATCCGTTATGACAAAAAAATCAGTGAAAAAAAATTATTTATATTAAAGAATAATGAAATATGTTTATCTATGCAGCGTTGTATGTTTGTCCAACTTTGTATACTTAATGAAGTAGTATTCAGTAATTTACTTTAAACTAAGTTGATCCTAAATAGACGATAAATGATTTAAATAAAATGTTTGAACATATTAATTCTTTGGTTTTCTTTGGAAAAATTATTTTAATTGCAGAATTCTTAATGTCTAAAAAATCCCGGATTCAAATAAATAAATCCACTGCTGTAAGAATGTTATGGAACCTTTCCGAAGTAATTTTCTTTTGATTAAGTTTGAGCTTGTGCAAATCGGATACTCGACTTCAAATATACGGAGTAATAAATCCATATAAAAATGCGAGTATAATAGTATTAGTATAGTAGTAGTAATATAATAATAATCCTCTTCTTTTTTTAAGTCGGTTAAGAATTATATGAGAATTAGCACCCTTCATTTTTTTAATTTGATATATTTTTCGATCTTGAGGGTCAATGCAGGTGTTTAGGTTTTTAAATAAATAAAAACACTTATATAATGCTAATAAGCAACGTTTCGTCCGCTTAGGTTTGCGGACCTCATCAGGCAATGCATGCGTATCACCAACGTTTCACTTCATGCTTGGATAAGCGGACGAAACGTTGCTTATTAGCATTATATAAGTGTTTTTATTTATTTAAAAACCTAAACACCTGCATTGACCCTCAAGATCGAAAAATATATCAGGTTAAGAATTATGTTTACAGTACTGAATAAATGTGATATAATTTATACTCATACTCTGAAACGCATAAAAGAATTGGAACCTAATTTAATATTTTAAACATATTTTTTGGGTTGGAAAAGGTAGATCCCTGTAATTTGGGTTTATTACATCCTTAAAAAGAACAGCAATTTTTAGGAAGTCATTTTAATGAAAGATGTAGCATACATTAAAATAAATTTACCGCAATATTTTATAAAACGTTTTATTGGATAGAGTTCCCAAGTATCATCTCGTTCGTCCAAATTTATGATTGCTTTTTTGCATTTCGATTGTTCTTTATAAG
>JANSJX010000696.1:0-19074 GCA_026168455.1 Theocolax elegans | reverse complement strand
AATCTATGGTATTTAATAACCTGATTGCTGTCAAAAAAATCTTACGTGCTTAGGACCCTAGCTTCCACTGCTAGACAAATGGGATAATATTTTTAGTCTTATTCAGCTTGTTTCAGCTTGCTTCAGCTCATTTCAAGCCGCAGACAGCTTGGAGACACTGCGCTTATTGCAGTGGAGCTAGCTTTCAGCTTGAGGTAGCTAAAATGAGCTTAAGTTTCCTTGCTTCAGCTCATTTCTAGCTGGAGATAGCTTGGAGACACTGTTCTTATTGCAGTGGAGCTAACTATCAGCTTAAGATAGCTAAAATGAGCTTAAGTTTCCTTGTTTCAGCTCATTTCAAGCCGCAGTCAGCTTGGAGACACTGTTCTTATTGCAGTGGAGCTAACTTTCAGCTTAAGGTAGCTAAAATGAGCTTAAGTTTCCTGCTAGTGTGGTAACGTTTCCGATAATCAATAATGTCAGTTGCAATTGTAACGATGACAGCAAGTCAGTCAAAGTCCAGACTTTTGCTTCTTGCCGTTATCAGAAATATCAACACATAGACGGGTATCTTATAATTGTCTCTAATCTATGGTATTTAATAACCTGATTGCTGTCAAAAAAATCTTACGTGCTTAGGACCCTAGCTTCCACTGCTAGACAAATGGGATAATATTTTTAGTCTTATTCAGCTTGTTTCAGCTTGCTTCAGCTCATTTCAAGCCGCAGACAGCTTGGAGACACTGCGCTTATTGCAGTGGAGCTAGCAAGAGTAATGGAACGAACTGGTAGCCAATGGCTACGTCGTCTGCAAATCGTCCCTTTTCAGCGAAATTATTTCTTTTATTTTGATTTCAAACTTTTACACTAATCAAATTCAATTGAAAATGATTTTCGATGCAAAGTTATCGCTCTTCGATTTAATGTGATCTTTAACATTTTGTTTAGTACTGATATATAATTGCAAAAATTATTTTCATAAAAGAATACTTTTTGGGTCCGTGTCAATGCGCCACGGGACATTGCGCCAGTCGGGTATTACGACCGGTTTCCACTTTTGGAAGAAAAAATCGCCATGAACGCACGACTGGGCAACTTTGCGGGGCTTGCGCGGTACATTCAAATCGGACAGTAATTTTAATGCATTACGGAGGGGAATATAAACTCGAAAATGAAAATTAATTTATTCAAACAGTTTTTTCGCGCGTTTAGGTCAACATTAATGGTATACAACTACGTCGCATCAACTATTAATGATATAATTATTTAAAAACTATTACTTTTACAATAATAATCTTCATTTATTGTAAATGTCATATTCCATTTCTTATATATTTGAATTGTAATATATAATATTGTATAATATAACTATTATTGCAACGAATTAATAAATGATTTGTCACTTATATTTCATAATCGACTTTTCATTTTAATTTAATTATATTATTCGAAACAATAATTAATTAAAATATGCGTTTAGATTTAATAACGAATAAAATATGTAAACATTTATAAACATTCACAGAAATACCATGAATGTAGTTAGTCGAGGACGTTACCTATAGTTGAATAACTTTACATTTTATGTTTTACACGTACAAATGATTTTAACTTATATTAGATAAATGATTCTAAGTATACAAAAGATTCAAAAAATATTTTTATAAACGTTCGGTATCTATTTCTACTTCTAATGTAGATCCATATTACATTAAATATTAAATTTAGGTGTTAAAATTTCTTCTATTTATCTATATTCTTATCTATTTCTTTTATTTATCAATTTAATGCCGATAAGTAGACTCAAATAATCCTTAATATTAAATATTGGATTAAAAATGTTTTTTATTTATTAATTAATTTCCGATAAGTAGAAAAATTAATTACACGGGGATTCGAAAATTTTCGCTGATATTGCCCTTCCAAAAGCAAAAAATATATAATATATTTATTATCATCTGTCAGTTTAGGTTTCTACTTCTATTGTAGAATCAAATAATCTTAAATATTAAATATTGGAATACAAATGTTTTTTATTTATTAATTTATAGCCGATAAATGGTTGAAGGTAATTGTCCTTCCTTATATGTTTACGAAAATTGTTCGAGAAGCCGACAGTTTAAAAAAATATCCTTTTTTTTCCTTCATAGAAAGTGAAAGTTGTCCAAAATTATTTATTTTTGATTTGCATTATTTTTTAATTTATCCGTATTAAATCGATAAATACAGAATATTTTTGCAGCATAATTTAATATATAAGATTATTTAGATGTACAATGAAAGTAGTAATAGAAACAGATCATTTAGAAAAATACGTTCTGTATTTTTTTTACTTAGAAGAAGAATATCCACAAAAATTATCGAATTTTCATTTAAATATTGTTTTTATTTATCGGCATTAAATCGATAAATATTGAGTATTTTTGGATATCAAAAGTAAATTAAAAGCGTATTTAATATGCAGGGGACCATTGCAAACATTTTCGCGAATATGATTTTAATTAATCACAGAAAATTTAATAGGCTCAATTTTATTCCTGGAACACTGTATAAACAAAAAAAAGTAACAAAGTATTTGCCTTCACTAAACTGAGTATGTGGAAGTTATTGAGTTATTTGTTCATAACTACTGCAAGTATGAACGAAACGGATATGTTGTTGCGCACCTACTGCGCATAGTTCAGCACGTGACTCGGGAGACGGTGGATACATGTCTTCGCGCTCCGCCGTCGCCGACGCAGTGTTATGTTTTACTTTCCGTGTTAATTTGCCTTGTCTTAATTTGCCAATATGCAGGATGACGACGGTTACTGTTACCATAAAAAGGCTGAAAATAAGAAGACTGTGTAACGTGAGTATTCATATTTCTACTATTTTTCGTATAATTTTAATTGCATGACCGTAATCCAGTGTACACGGTTACGTAACAGTATCTTTTTAGAGGTTATTTCTTTCGAAACTAATTAACAATACCCGATATAATGTTCGATCGAACTTATTTATATCATAAAATTTTATTATATTTTATTGAAACCTCTTTTCCGGCCTTCTAATCGTTTGCTAAGGAGAGAGATGCAAATTACTGGTTGTTATAAAAAGGTACAATTTCCATGTTTTTTAATATATGTACAGGGTTTCGGAGCTCGGAAATTACAAATTTGATGTTCAAAATTCCTAAAAATTAAAAATAGCTGATTTAAATGGCCACGAAAAATGAAATTCGGAATTATTGCAAGGATTTGATGTAAAGGGTTTCTGAGGTCGGAGATTTCGATTTTGATGTCCAAAATTATTAAAAATTTAAAATGGCTGATTACACGTGGCCGAAAAATAAAAATGAAGATTAACTGCAAAGATATGATGTAAGAGGTTTCTGAGGTCAGAGATTTAGATTTTGATGTACAAAATAGTAGAAAATTAGAAATGCCTGTTTCAGTAAGTAAACTAATTTAGGAAAATACTATTTGTCAATTGAAAATTGCCTACATTACATAAAAAATTAATAACCAAACTTAATCATAGAGAGTTTTTCAAGTTTTCATGAGTATAACGATCACTTGAAATTTTTGTAAAAAAGAAAAATGAACAAAACGAAAAAATTAAAGCGCGCTGAATGTTGCCTAGTTATTAATAAATTTTTCGTTTATTGATTAATTTTTTTATTATGTGCTTATAATAATATTCATTATATTGATTACCGCGTGTGTTATGGTTTAAATAAATAAATAAATAAATAAATAAATAAATAAAAGCATCCATAAGAGGCATGTCACGAGCGAAGCGAGCGTTTTTGGCTAGTACTAATATAATTTTTTATTGTAAATTTGCGTTCGCTAACATTATTTATGTTCTATATAAATTTCTTAATCTCGGTTTCAGATTTAATTTAATATATTAAATAGGATTAACGGGATGTCGGATCCGAATAACAGGGATCTACCTTTTCCAACCCATAAAAATTATAATTAATAAAGTGAAATAAAAAATTAGAAAAATTTATGATCATTTTCTAGAACTTTTATGAGATGCTGGAGCTCGGATTTTTCAAAAATACTGAATTTTTCATGAATCATGCATAAAAATACGAAATGTCGGTAACAACAATTTCGAAAAATAGGTAGATTTTTCAAGCAAAAAAATTATTGATATTATTAATTCTAAAATCGTAATAAATTCATGAATAATCCTGAAAGCAAACTGAAGGTCCTGGAGCTCTTCTTTTTTCGATAAACTAATCTCCTAACAATTAAAGTCAATAATTAAATTTGTTATTTTTACCATTCGACATCCCCTTAACTCTCAAAGTGTGTCAAATCATGTTTCTAATTTCATAGTTTAAAATTTAACATTTTAACTGAAATATGTTTTAATAATTGTTACAAAAAAATTGAAATGCTTAATTTTCATTTTGAATAGGCACTTCAGCTGTTTAAAAGATCGTCATGGCTGTCCGGGCACGGCACGCTACTCTTTCGAGGATGAAACGCAATCGTTTGTTATACGAAGGGTTAAGGAACATGATCCAACACTTTGTCAGCCAGTCCCAGACAGCAAATTGATAAATCAATTTAAGGCTCAATTTTTTGAAGCTGCAACAGCGCCTGGTGTAACCAGCCTATTTAAACTTTATACAGATTTATGTAAAAAGTAAGTGAAACATATCTAATTGTCTAAACACAAATTTGTAAGTGTATGTTATTTATCTTTTTATGCGAATTACAATGGTCAATTTGGCTCATATGACAATCCATAAATTTAAATATTCTTTACTTTTTCTGTTTCATTCCGCGTATTATTCTTTGTGTAACAAATTTTGAACAAGCAGAAGGTTATTTGAATGTCTATCAAACAGAAGTTGATCTATCTAAACTCTCCATAAATAGTACATGAATTACTGATGCACTGTTTTTCTTTCGTACAACATTTTACTTCGTTGTATTATCCACATTATATTAAAATATTATACATGAAATATTGGCCATTTAGGATAAAATTGTTTATAACTATTGAAATATTATGTAAAATTCCTTTCTTTTATAACTAATGTAATCTCGTCGTTCCAATGATTCTTAGATACTATATTTCATTTTTATAGGTAGTCAATTTCTCTTTTTTAAGCACGTAAAGATTGAAGTGTCTGCGTCCGTACGTGCGTACGACCGGTCGTATTCACGCGAAAAATCGAACATATATTTGAATTATTTATGTTAATTGTTTATGCAATTTATATTTTTTGTATTTAATTTGATCGCGGCATCACGAGGATTCGATTGATAATATTTTTAATTGTTTTAAATTATTAATTTGTAATTTTTTAAGTATGTGAAGATTGTACTTTCGAAAATTTAGCGTGTGTACGACCGATCGTATTCACGCGAACAATCGATCAATCATTTCGATTATCTCTGTTAATTGTTTATGCAATTTATTTTATTTTATTCAATTTTAACGCGGCATCACGAGGATTCGATTGATAATATTTTTAATTATTTTTAATTCATTAATTTGTAATTTCTTAAGGATCCTGGGAAAGTAGACATCTTTTATAAATATTTTTTAATGGGAAATTTGGTATGAATTATAAGATATTTGTTAGGCGGATTTGAGGAACTGCGATGTCACGTAGTTAACATTATTCTTTTTAGGTTATCCTGGGATAAGTAGCCACCTTTTATAAACATGTTTTGTTATGAAAAATGTGGTACGAATTAGAAGATATTTGTTATGGGGAATTTAGGAACTGCGATGTCACGTAGAGAATTCATTATTCTTTTTAGGTTATCCTGGGATAAGTAGCCATCTTTTATAAACATGTTTTGTTAAGGGAAATTTGGCACGAATTGTAAAATATTTGTTATGGGGAATTTGGGCACCGCGCTGTCATGTAGATGATTCATTATTCTTTGTAGATTATCCTGGGATATGTGGATATCCTTTATAAACATTGTTTGATATGGGAAATTTGGCATGAATTGTAAAATATTTGTTATGGAGAACTTGGGAACCGCGCTGTCATGTAGATGATTCGTTATTCGTTTCAGGTAATCCTGCGATATATAGATATCCTTTATGAACATTGTTTGATATGGGAAATTCGGCATAAATTATAAAATATTTGTTACTGGAAATCATGTACATGTTATGTAGATGATTCATTATTCTTTTTATCTCCTGGGATAGGTAAACAGCTTTTATAAACATTGTTAAATAAAAATAATATTTATGAATAATATCTTATATTTCCTCATACGCATTATTTAATTTAATATATATTTTTTTATTTCATCCTTTTTTCGAGCGAGCGTGAGCGATCGAGTGTTTTAGCTAGTACAATATTAAATTCTTTCTTTCTTTTAATGTGTAAAGCTTTTCCTGTAAGTATTTTTTCTCGTGCTTCTGCCATCTAAAGCTTAGCGAATAGCAAGTTTGATACAAACAGAGGATGTGCAAAGTATTTAAATATTCATTTAAGTAACGCATTAGCTCTTTAAGACCGATTTAGTACATTTCGATACAACGAGTGCGGGGCGAGATATCACCACGTCAGGTTTTCGGAGCGTGCGTAAAATCGCGTCTCCGCGCACGGCGTATATCGAAAAGTAATTTCCATGTATAAAATTAAATTGCTCGAATTAGAGTCAAAATAATTCAATTACAGTTTTTCATGTGATTATAAACACACATTTATTAACTAATTTAACTTACAAGGAAACATCACCAGGTGTACCCCACCGACTTTTATGAAATTTTAGTATTTTGTAGGGGATAAAAAAATAAGGGACACGTATTTTTTTCTGCTGACTCTCGGGTTTAAGGGTTGAAAACCACCCCCAAAGTTAACCTCCAAAAACAGTTTTTATTAAATATCTCGGCTTCTAATTAATATTTTTTAATGAAACAAACTGCACTTTATTTCTTATCAAAAAACTAATCAAACCCCATTTATTTCACTGATAAGGGTTGCATCTCCTATTTTTTATGGGTAAAATCACTTTTATTTGTACAAGTAGCTTCATAAAAAATGAAAATTAAGTAAAAAATTGTTGAAAAAAAATTTAAAATAAAGTAAATTTAAATATAAAGTTGACCTGTTTCAGTTTTTTTTATAAATTTTACCCTTCAAGGGGGTAAACTACCCCTAAAGATAAAAATCGTTTATCTTATATTTCGGTTCATTCGATTTGATGGAAAATTAATAATTCAATATGGTGTATCCAATGGTAATAATAAACTCAACTTATAAGCACATAATCCAGCACGTCTAAAATCATACAACCCAACAAAGTAAAATCACAGTACTACGCTTTGAAATAACATGACCCAGCAAACAACAAGCTTAACACTTTATAATCAAATAACCCTGCTAATTAAAACCACATAATCCAATTGACTGAAACCAAATAACCGAAAGCTCTAAAACCTTATCACCCAAACTAAAGTTATTGGGATATGTTATTTTAATTTGTAATTTTATGTATTTTAAGATGTTGAGTTTGTTGTTTTAGTTCGCTGTTTCATATTGTATTAAATTTTGTGAATTTAGTTTGAATCATTTATTATCATTTTGGTTTTTTAAAAACAAATAATAATTTACAAGTAATATTTTACTTTTCCTTAACAGGTATCCTGCATCGGTCACGAAAAATTGCAAATACGATAGCCTCAAAAGAACAGCTAACCGAAAAAGAAAAGAAACCAAAGAGGAGGGCTTGTGGATCGGCAAATTAAAAAATGTTAAAAATTTAAAAGATTTATCATTGCAATTAAATAATGATCCTAGATCATTAAGTTGCAATTGGGGTGAGCGGAATTATAAATTAAATAAAATTTTATTACCTGGAGGGAGGATACCTAATAGGCAGGAGGCGCACACTCTTCTTTTCTACGACGAAACCATGGTACGCCTCTTTAAAAATTGCGACTTGTTTCTGGATGGGACATTCAAGTCTCGCCCTAAACTGGATCTCGGACGATCGTCGCAATTTTTAACGATTATGGCTGAGCATAAGGGCAGAGTAAGTAAATTAATATATTATTTAAATTTTATTTTATCATTTCTTGCGGAAAATTCGTTTCTCGGCATGAACTTTCAAAAACGGATGATCAATCCCTAGTAGCAATTGAAAGATTTAATAGGTAGTACGTGACAAGTTTCATAGAAATAGGTGACAAATCTAACCATTTCCAAGCCACCGATGAAACTCTTTTCCTGATGATTGTTTAGCATTTCTTGGATACATTTTTTTGGTTCTAGAAATATTCAGCCTGAACAAGCCATTCTCGAGCATAAAAATGCTTTCGGTCATTTTTCGTTAAGCAAAATTAGTGTTTCGTTTCAGATTATGAAAATCTGATTAATAATGAGTTTGATCAATTTCGGAAAAAAATTACAAAAGTGATTTATTTTGCCAATGAGGAATAATTTATGATAAAATTATCGAAAATCGTGTATAAATGTAGAAAACGAATAAAATTAGACAATATTTGATTAGATTAGAGATAAATTTAACAGAGAAATTGCTGTTTAATATATTAGGATTATGAACATAGAAGCTAGTATTCCTAGCTGGTTTATCTTTTTAAAACCATTTAAAATTTTTTAATTGCTGCTAGGGATACTGAAAATTTTATATAAATAAATCCAATCACTCCATTTCCATTTTGTTCAATTGATTTTACAGGCTATACCAATTATGTGGGCTCTGATGGATTCGAAGGTAACGCAGGCGTACCATAATTTGTTCACATATATAAGAAGCGCTTTTCCGGATCTAAATCCCGGGCGCATTAACTGTGATTTTGAAAAGGCGATGAGAGGAGCAGCAGCTACCGTCTTTCCGAGGGCAAAAATATTGGGTTGCTACTTCCACTTCTCTCAAGTACAAAATTATATTTATAATATATTGAAATTATAATTTTTGTATAGTCCGTAATAATAATGTTATAGCCACGAACCGTATTTACCGCTTTTCTTTTTAGAAACATGCATTTTTGAAAATGTAAATGCATTTTGCACGCGTGTAATGATCAAATAATGCAGTTTTAATCATTTATTAAAATTTCCGTTGTTAATTAATAAAGCTGACGCTAGCCCCTATAATCCTAGCATCATGCATGATCGAATTGGATATGCGTGGAGTCCCGAACTATAATGTGTAAAATTATATTAAACTAATGTTTATATTATCGAATTCCAAAAGGAAACAAGTAAACTAAATAATCATACACATTTCCTAGCATTACGAGATAAGAGCAGCTGATTTAATAAAGAGTAATTGTAATGCTTCAATTATGCGAGACTAACCAACAAACGCTTATCCGTTATTTTTTATTCTGTGTGCCACATTCAAACCACGTGAAACTTAATTAGAATATTTAAAGTAGACCCAAGAATTTTCTTTCGGACGGTCTCGTAACCCGCCAGAGAATTGAATTTACGATTTTACTCCGATTTTCCGTCTAAACGGTGTGACTTTTTTTTACAAACAAACGACTATAACACCCAATAATGCTTATAACTCCTGATCCACTTCACGTATCAAGACCAAAGAAACTTTACAATAATCGTACATACATCTAACGTATGCAGAAAAATTTTCATCTAGGTGGCACCCCGGTTGAAAAGGTCATATAAATATGTTATTTGCACCTGTAAAATATAATAAAAATGTATAAAATAATAATTTATAAGAAATTATCAGATATTTTACATATAATTAAACGATGTTTTATAAGATCTTAGACGATACGGTACTATAGTACTAATGCGATTCTACATACATTATTGTTTAATAAGGTTTTGTAATTAAAAGCTCATAAATTAAAAATAGAAGATATAAGATATTCTAGGTGCAGATACCGTATGTATGATTATAAAATTTTTTTTATAAGTTTTTATATTATCTTTTCAACAGGGTCGCAACCGGAGCCCCCCGTTTCTTTGTAAAAAAGTCGCACTATTTGGATGGAAAAACGGAGGAAAATCGTAAATCCAAGGCTTCGGCGAAATAGCACCTTGAATAAATTTTTCATACACTACAAACATCGTACAAACATCGAGCATAATTGTAAACTTTGTTTGGTCGTACCACACAAACTGGATCAGGAGCTATATGGAAAATCGGTGGAAAATCATAAATTCAGTCTCTGGCGGGTTACGAGACCGTCCGAAAACATTCTTGGATCTACCTTAAATTTTCTAATTAAGTTTCACGTGGTTTGTACGTGACACGCGGAATAAAAAGTTACGGATAAGCGTTTTTTGGTTACCCGCGTAAAAATAGAAAAATTGGCGCTACATTGCAACACGCCAAGATTCAGCAACTATATTGTAGATATATTTCAAATTTCAAAAATTGAATATTTTTTATTCAATTGCATAAATGTTGCCCATGTTCTTGCAAATGTCCACTTATATTTATATTCCAGGTTATAAAAATGATGAATATAGAAAATGACACTTTCCATTGAGGCTGAAGACTGAAACTAAAATCATATCTACTAATTTGTTGAATCCCTTCACTAGAAATCATTTAAACAATTAAAATGTATCCGCGTAGTTGATTGATAAATAATTGCTAAGTCCCACGTTCCATGATCACTAAGGAATATTAAAGTTTCCTTCGCGACCAGCGGATGCACATTTGCAGTTATAGCGCCACTATGTCGCAGAATCAATTCTGCACCATATTGCAAAATTAGCGGTCATTTAAATGACCAATGTGGTTGCAATGTAGCGCCAATTTTTTCTATTTTTACGCGGGTAATCTCGCGCATACAATTCAAGCATTACAATTACTCTTTATTAAAACAACTGTTCTTTACTCGTAATGCTAGGAAAGGTGTATGTTTATTTTGGTTTACTTGTTTCCTCCTAACTTCAGTTTCATGTTAATTAAATATTTTTTTAGTTAATTTTTATTTCTATTTAATAACTCTTTTAATAAAGTGCTAATATATTTTGTAGGCAATCTACAGAAACGCTGTTAAAAAGCGCTTATTAAATAAAATAAAAAAAAAAGATCATCCAGCAAAAATAGTATTTATAAAAAAAGTGGTATGTTTAGCGCTATTACCCGCGCACAAAATTAAGGAAGCATTTGAAATCATTAAAGATGAATTGTTAAAAAATGTGACTTGTAGTTCTGGCACAAATGCATTTATAAAGTATTTCGAAAAATACTGGGCGACAAAACCTGAGGAGTTCAGTGTATACCAGATGCCCCATAGAACCAATAATTTCTTGGAGTCGTACCACCGAACTCTAAATCAGGTGATGCGCCGTGGCCCTGAAATCAAAAAATTTTTTGGTAAGTATACGTTTTCAAATGCAAGATTTAGTCGACATTTCCGAAGCGCATTAAATTTCGTATTAAATAGCTTATTAATTATTAACTTTGATTTTTTAATTATTAAAAGGAATCGATGTCGAGGGTCAGTTTTTTAAATAAATAGTGTTTATTTATTTAAAAAACTGACCCTCGACATCGATTCCTTATAATAATTAACAATGGAGGGTGAAATCAACAAGTTTGATTTTTTACTTTAATATTTGACAGTTGATTTAATGGAAATAGTGAATATGAGTTATATACAAAAGCAGCAATTGGACGAAATGATGAATGATGATATTGTCGATGAGTTAAACAGTAGAAGAAAAAAAAAACAACTTCTAAAAAATATAGAAATCAATGAAGGATGGAGTAAATTAGAAAAAAATGAGTGGTCGGCAGTTGAATTTTTATGTAATATTGCTGCGCCGGAAATCGACAAAATTGACAGTATTCCTACCGAGCAAGGTATGCATTACAATTTATGTTTTATTTCTGTAATTTTGAAATCGCGTCTTTATAGTCTTCGGGACTTTGAAAATTCATAAACGTTTTACCTTTAGAGGGCCGGAAAACGCCTAGAGGCGTAAACATTTTTTTCTTAAGAACTCAATTTTTTTCATTTAAATAACTCAATTCGGGTGTGAGGGTTAACGAAGTCTCCAAACATGATTCTGCAACCAAAAAAATTAAATTAAAAATGGGGGATGCAATATGGCTAAGTTTCCAGCCATTTCTAGTTTCGATGTCAATCCTACTATATAAATACGCCCTTTGTAATATTTTTCAAGTAATATTGATATAGAATGACCAGATAAAACCTAAGTACAGCTGAAAATGAAATAAATTGTGCATTTTAACGTTTTTCTGAAATTTTGAAAATTTCAACATTTGGCCTTACCGTACCAGACCGGAATACGTCTCTAGGCGTAAGGGGTCTGACTCACCAACATCGCAACTTAGTTTGGCTCTAACTCAGGGACCTTAGACCACATTCCTATGGAAAAATGCGATTTTCAAATTTTTAATATCTCCGGCCCTCTAAAGGTTAAACAATATTGTACGCGACTGCTATCGAAGAGATCTATCAAGTTGGCGGCTCGCGTAAAAAATCGAAGAATTTCCCAAACCTTTTTATGAAAAAGAACCTGAAAAATACTACTTCAATCGATTTTATTGAATAATTCTGTGCTAATGTTTATTTATTTAATCATAAAAAAATTCTTAACAACAACTATTTTCACAGCTGAATACTAGACTATAAATTAAAAGATAGTTTGCATGAATATAAACCATCTCGTCAAAAAAGATTCTAATAATTTTAATGTTAGCCCGCGTCAAACCGAACATTAAATTTACTTAAAAATAAACTTGCGGAGCGCCTTAAATTCATTTTTAAATTAATCATTATTTTCGTATATATAGAGCATATTAAGCGGCAATTTTTATGCGTAATTAAAAATTGTTTGGGTATATAGAAATTCTATTTTGACAATCAAGGGGCACTTCGATTTTTCGGAAACGAAAGCGGCAATTTTTTTTCACGGCATATTTGCGGCTAACTTACGGCAATTAATGCATAAGTTTTCAAATGCATGTTCAAAAAGTGGCCCGCAACTTGATACATCTTATCGAGGGTGGTTTTTATGTCATTCGGCTTTTCTTCTTCGTTTCGATAGTAGTGTTTTGATACAACAGATTTGTAAATTTCTTAATTACTAATTTTGTTAATTAATGAAATTAATTATTATCTACTTAATATATAGTGGAAACATTTAAATAATTAATTTCACATGATCCAATTAAGTATTCTTCGGGTATGTTTGTCGAATCCCACCATCTTTAATAATCTGTCTACGTATTTGTGTGTGTGTGTGTGTATTTGTTTTTTTGTACGTGTTTAGCTGCGCGTTCCAGCGATCGCGGATGCGAATGAATTATCAAATGAGCATTAGTTTTTTTTAAATAGTTATTTATGATATAATATTTAAATAATAAACTTAGCCCGAAGTAACCATTTGCACGGAATAAAACTAAAAAGTTTTGGCTGGTGCCTGGTTCAGTAGTTTAAACAAATTTTGTTGGCGAATTAGTTACTATTTAAAAGAAAGTCTTAGCGTTAAATTAAGAACTAAATTAAAAAATACGACATTTATTTACGAAACTTTTGTCGAACTATTTGTAAACTTTTAAATGCTCAATTGATGGAAAGCGCTATATATAATAATCTATGTGACTAATCCAATGTGTCTTCTGATTTTTAGTATTTTTTGTGAATAATCGTTATACCTTTATGAAGATATAAAATCCAACGTTATTTATTTACATATTAAATGGATCTGCTTATCGATGGATAAAATATTTAATTTTTTCTAGTATCGACAGTAAAGTAACCCGAATAGCACAGAACGGTTTTAAAACGTTTTAAAAGTCCATCGAACAGTTTTAAAACGTTTTAAAAACATTCTGTGCTATAAGGGAAGAACATATTAATAACATGTAAGTACAATTAGAATATTGATTATTTCTTAGCAACAATCCTCATCCACATCCACAGCCACATAGTATGAAAATTAAAATAAAAGTGAAATGTGACTTTTTCTGCAAACATCCCCTTATTCTGGGAAAAATATTTAGTGAAAATCATTTTTTATTAAGGAGATCGGATAGTTACAAGGAACAATTTGACACTATTTTCAGCATTTAAAGTAATTTATTTTTAATAGTTTTTAGGCCCTAAATTGCTAACAGTAAGCGTACGTTCGTACGTCTGTACAACCTCGATATATATATATATATATATATATATATATATATATATTGTTGCGGATGAAAATGATTTGGAGGAGCGAAAAACCCGAAAAAAGGCGAACGACGAGACGCGAACCCGCGCCACAATCGCATCGACGAATTACGAGGCCCGTGCCTCGACCACTAGGCTACCGTCCGCGCTGCATTGCAGCGCTTGCATTTTTGACAACTTTTGGTTCTCCGGTTATTCAATTCCTTCTCATAGGCGACCAGTCGCGGCGATGTACGTGACAATATATATGGGCGATTCTCTGAAAAATCGGAAAATCGAAAAAAAAGATTTTGTTCGTAATTGTTTATACGTTCCTCGCGTCACTACGGATATAGGAGATTTTTTCAGATTTTTTCTAAGCAGCGTTTCGCGGATACTCAGGTTCAAAAATCTTAAAAAGGACATTTGCAACTCTATCTTTGGTTTACACTATTTTATATCTCAAAAATGGCTACTCCTACAAAAAAATTGAAAGATACCTTTTTTCTTTAAAATCTGAAGAAATTTTCAGAAAAAATTGTTTATTTATTTATTTACTTATTTATTTACTTATCTGTCTAACACTCATCTGTGATATCTCTTGAAAGTAGTCTCTTATTGTAATACCTGCTATGACTGTGATACCACTTAAGACTGCATCTTATTCTAATGTATCTTATACAAAGTATGTTTATATGATGTGACGCACACATTGATGTCTTCCAAACTGTAATTTTGTCTGTAATACTTTTGGCATTTACCAAATAAACCATTATATATTTCTGCAAGGTCCAGTTCCACCTTAATGAAATTTTGTATTTTAACATTATAAAATAAAAATATAAATTTAGAATAATGAACAAAATTAATAATAAAGTAATTTTGAAAAATTGTAGAGTTACTCTTTCTCATTCTTTTCTCGTTACTTCTTCCAGTTTATATAAACTTCAATTTTGCTCCTGCTTATGCTGCATCCGTATGGAAAGTATATTTCTTTTTCATTTTTTTTGTACAAATAGTTCCTATTTCTTCAATTGATTGCAATTTCATTATTGACTGTCATAATAGAAACTAAGAATGTGATGTTATTGTACCTTACGATTGTTCAAGATCAAGGAGACTATTGGAATTAACAATCTTAATATCTGTTCTATCTCTTAGTTCAATGTGGTTTTGTAGTAATTAAATTATATCCGAAGGTAGGGGGTCGAGCGCGAAATGCTCATGAGGACGGAGCATCCTCGTGAAAATATATATGTATATATATCGAGGCTGTACGGACTTACGGACATACGCTTACTGTTGACACTGTAGGGCCTAACAACGTATAAAAAGATATTAATTACAAAATAGAAAATAGTGTAAAATTATTCCTTGTAACAATCCGATCCCTTTAGAGTTTAAAAAAATCATTTTCACTAAATATTTTTCCAGAATAAGGGGATGTTTGCCGAAAAAATCACATTTCACTTATACAATTTTAATATTGTGTGTAGACGTGGGTTCCTAATATTCCTAATATTCTTGTTTTTGTTGTGATTTATTATTACATTTTACTTTTAATATTTGTAGAGAAATTGTATTAAATTATGTAAAATATATTGTTATTATATAATTGTACACAAGTTAGAAAGGTGTATAAATTTAAAATGATGTTACTTCATTATAATTATCAAACTGTTAAATGTTAGAAAATATTTTATCTGCGGATATATTGCATTAAAAACAATATTCATATTAACAAAAATCATTTATTCAGTAATTATATATCATTAATTGTCAATATTAATTTAGAAATATACATTAATAAATTACTTTAAAAACTTCTCCATTAATATGAAACTTAGTCATGAAATATGTGTGTAGCTAGATAAACCTATGTAGTATTATATGTAATTCTTCAGATGCTTACGTAGCATTTAAATGATGTACCTTGGAAATAAGGTAATATACTTCAATTTTGTAGAAGCTGCTTTCAATAATATGTATTTTAAGTGAATATTAATCAATATAATTTATTTATGTAGATTCAGAAGATTCAGATGGAAGCGAAATATTTTCTGTACAAGAAAGCAATGAGCCCAAATATGGAGTAAGGCATGTATCAGGCTTAAAATACGTATTTTTTAAACTGGAATAAAGAAATCGTTTGAAAGTAATTAATCTTTTAATTTGGAATCTTACCCAAAATAATACATAATTATATTCCATACAGATAGTATATGTCTATAATATCACAATAATTATACAGTGTTTACATGCTTAATAGTCCTAGTAGAAATTGAAACGATTTTTCGAGTAGAAACTGATTATGTTTAATACGCTCAAGGTAGAAAATGGCTTGCAATTCTGGCTAGAAACAGAACCATAATGAAACGTTTTTTAGAAGCTTTTTGGCGTATTGAAACTAGAGTGACTAAATTATTTTATTTCTGCTATAAATTCTACACAATAAATCGATCAATATGTTACTTTTTTAAATGCAACGATCAGGTAGTATAAAAATTATATTTTAGTTCACTATCTTATTTTGAATAATTTTGAAGCTATTTAGGTTATATATTAATTCTGTCTTGATTCTGACAATTTTCTACTTTGGCTTTTAACCTTAACACTTGAATTTCAAACCAAGTAGAAACAAACTAATTTATCGGTTGTTTTTCTAAATTTTTCTTTAACGCATTTATTCTAGTTATAAACTAGTTTTGTGTCTATTAAATATGCTTCAATTTCTACTAGGGAAGTAAGTGTATAAATTCAATAGGTACCAAGTAGCTTGTGTGGGTACAAATAAGTAAAAAATGGAATAAGTTTTCGGGCATTTATAAAACATTTTTTCGTGTGGTTTGATGGAATGGTGGAACAAGCCATTTTCGAGCATAAAAAATAGTTTCGGCCACTTTTCAGTTGGTAATGTTAGTATTTTGAAATATCTAACAAATTTATAAAAGTCTATTTATCTCGGCAATATCGAAGTAATCAATATAAACTTATCAAAAATAGTATTCAAATGTAGAAAAACAATAGAGTTAGACAATATTTGATTAACTTGGACTTTACTTAAACTGAGAAACTGTTGTTAAAAATTGTAAGATTTCTACCTTTTAAATATTATTATTTCTACTAGGGATATTCACAAATTATAACAGTATTCCTCTGGAAAAAGCTTTTGTTTGATGGATATTGGCGCTCAAAATCCTTTAATGAATCGGTAACGATCAATAACTGCGTCAATAAAGAATTATCCAGGTAATTTTTTGCAATTTAGAAGGCTGGGAGGAGGATGATGGAGACATATTTATATGCCCGCAACTTCAAAAAATTATGAATGAACAAGGGTAATTTAAAAAAAAAACCTGCCCTTTATTGCACCCTTACCTCCGAAATGCTAAAATTTGTGAGTTGATAATCCTGTAAGTATTTTAAAAATTATCCATGTTCGTCCGCCAATTTCTATACGATCTGGACATACGAATATATTCGCGATAAATTCGTACACTTCCGTCACCACCTCACCTTCTAAATTGCAAAATATAGAGAAAATAATTGTGTAAACATCAAAATTATTTGAACCGTAAGTATAATTTTTCGAATTATCCATTTTATGGAATATGACATTTACAATAAATGAAAATTATTATTGTAAAAGTAATAGTTTTTAAATAATTATTTCATTAATAGTTGATGCGACGTAGTTGTATACCATTAATGTTGACCTAACGCGCGAAAAAACTGTTTGAATAAATTAATTTTCATTTTCGAGTTTATATTCCCCTCCGTAATGCATTAAAATTACTGTCCGATTTGAATGTACCGCGCAAGCCCCGCAAAGTTGCCAGTCGTGTGTTCATGGCGATTTTTTCTTCCGAAAGTGGAAACCGGTCGTAATACCCGACTGGCGCAATGTCCCGCTGGCGCATTGACACGGACCCAGGGAGAGAGACGGACTAATGACGGTATGGTGTTAAGAAAAGGTTACGATGCCACGGTCAGCTTTGTTTGTGTACAAGGTGTATCGGTCGACCGACCACGTGATTATTCTTTAAAGATGGTTCCTACACATGTGCGCACACGGGGATCACGCGGGGGGAACCGGTAACCGACAAGTTGCAATTATGACGCCAATCCGTGACGTTTCTCGATAATAAATAGATAAATACGAACGGTTAACCTAACGCTAATTACTCTGGTGCAGTGGTACTCTCAAGACCGTTCATTAATTACTGTAAGTTAATTTTTCTTTTTGGGAGAGAGGGAGGGATCTTAGTTGCGTTGAATGATTTGTAGGATGTGAATTAATTTTGACGGATTACGTGGAATTTTAGGGAGAAGTGTGGTTTTCTTTTTTTTTGTGGTATAATTGAATTAGATCGAGGGTACTTATTAGAGTCAGTTTTAGCAAACGGATATTTTTTTGAAAATGTAAAATATGTTTTTCTGCTCGATTATTCAGTTTCTCAAATTCACTCGAATTAGAAGTTTAGTTTAATGAGGTTATGAGAGAGAGTTTAATAGTAGATTGTATAGAACAAAAAACAAGCTTTTGAAATAGTTCTTTTTCAGTTAAAATTTACAAAACAATTTGTTAATTATTAAATGGTCGCTTCATCTGCACCGTCAATATTTTCGAAATGATTTTCAAGTTGTGAGTACAAATCCATGTTATTTTGAGACCAGCATCCCGTTTGATGATCGTTAAAAAACAGTCGCATATTTGTAAATTAAAGGAATGAGATGATTTTTGAAAAATTTTTGCATTTTCCTTAATTAAAGGATTAGATTTTTTATAACTTAAAACTCAAATTTAACCTATTCGATGAAGTATTTCTTGAGATATTCTGCGTTAAGTCATGAAATAGTTATATTGCCGATAAATTAACTAAAATTAACTAAAAATTTTAAATTAAAGTTAATAAAAACACAAATTTTTCAAGAAGTGTGATATTTTTAACGGTTTTTCCTACTAGATTAGATTTTACATTA
>JANSJX010000695.1:0-19077 GCA_026168455.1 Theocolax elegans | reverse complement strand
CCCGAAATACCTCAAGAAATCCCGTAACATCCAGGAAATCCCGAAATTGGTGGAGATATCCCGGAATACCTCAAAATTCCCGAAATGTCCAAGAAATCCCTCAGTTAGTGAATTTATCCCGAAATACCCCAGAAAATCCTGAAATATCCAGGAAATCCCGAAATTGGTGGACATATCCCGGATACCTCAAAATTCCCGAAATGTCCAGGAAATCCCTCAGTTAATGAATTTATCCCGAAATACCGCAGAAAATTCCGAAACATCCAGGAAATCCCGAAATTTGTGTAGTGTAACGTTTGCAGAAGGCAAACGTCGGGGTTTTTATTATTATTTTTACCCGGGAGTTAAAGTTAATAATTGTTGTTAACGATACCGAGCGGCAAGTATCGTTAACTTGTGGGTTCTTGCCTGGTTTAACTATTAAAATAGACCCCTTCTATATGTATTAAACAAAACTCTTCTATTTATTTCTATTAACTCTACGTTTTTACTAATAATAAGTGACAATAAAAAAAAAGGGTAATTATGGGGCCGAGACGCGAAAATGTTTAGTTAAAAATATGTCGTGTGACGGGGCTAATTGTTTTGCCGAACAGCGGCGAAACGTTGGAAATTCTAAAGTTGGTTTCGTCTATCTTATTCTCTAGATTTCGTTCCATAGCCGGAGGGATTGAATTCAAATGAAATTTTACACGTATAAAAACGTATAATCCGGCTAAGTAGCCCAAATTTTCAAAATTTTTGATTTCGTTCCATAGACGGGGGGATTGAATTCAAAAACATTTTTACACGTATAAACACGTATAAAACGGCCTAGAAGTCCAAATTTTCAAAATTTTTAGATTTCATTCCATAGCCGGAGGGATTGAATTCACATGCAATTTACACGTATAAACACGTATAACCCGCGTAAAAAAAATTACATGTAATACACATATAAAAAACGTGTGTACGACATGTTGTTTAAAACATGTATCATGCATGTATCTTGTGACCGAATCCCATATTAGAAATGCATGTACATTCGTGTTTGGTTCGTGTGGGATTGATGTTTTATACATGTGATATCTGCCAAATGTATAACGAATATGTATATTATAAGCGTGTGGATACTTTCTTTTGTCTACCTCAACACTCATGTAGCTTATGTGTAGATATTATAAATATTTAGTGTATCTGAGATGTTTATAGAGTGCACTCCATAAATATCTCAGGTACACTAAATATATTTACAATATCTACATGGAAGCTACACATAGGCGACACGTACAAAATGTAGAAATTTTCATAATGTACATGTATGCTACATGTACCTGAATACATATAGTGTACATGTTTATAACATGTGTGACACATGACATCATTTTTTCACGGGAATTGATAGATCGCTGCGTCTTTTGATCTCGTACACTGCAGCATTTTCTTGCACAGCCCCTACTTAAAAAATTCGCTCCTTCTCTCTCTCTTTCTCTTTTTCGTTATGTATCTCTTTTTTTAGGACAGTCCGATTGCGCGTATCTGGAAAAAAAGCAAAACACAAAGTATCGAAATATTTTTTTTTATACTTAAAAAAGTAAGAAATGTGTAAGATATCGGAAAAGAATTTATGGCAGCAAGAAAATTTTCGATACAGAAATGTAAGGTTAATAGGTTATCAGACCTATAACCAAGTCGTATTATTAAAACTGAGACTTTCATATTTTTAAAAACTTATCTGAGTAATCTGGTATTGATCATCTCATAATTTAGACCTGGTGCGATCACTCCGACGAAGATTTTATTAGCATCCGCAGCGGCAGCGCAAACAAATTCTCAAAGTCCGTCACACTGAAGTTGCATCGATGCGAAGTCAAACGTTAAACTAAAGATGCAAGGATATGTTTATGCAACTTCGCATCGATGCAACTTCAGTGTGACGGACTTTGAGAATTTGTTTGCGCTGCCGCTGCGGATGCTAATAAAATCTTCGTCGGAGTGAACGCACCAGGTCTAAATTATGAAGATGATCAATACCAGATTACTCAGATAAGTTTTTAAAAATATGAAAGTCTTTCAGTTTTAATAATACGACTTGGTTGTAGGTCTGATAACCTATTAACCTTAAATTTTCTGTATCGAAAATTTTCTTGCTGCCATACATTCTTTTCCGTTATCTTACACATTTTCTTACTTTTTAAATATAAAAAAAAATATTTCGATACTTTGTGTTTTGCTTTTTTTCCAGATACGCATAATCGGAGAAGGAGCGAATTTTTTAAGTAGGGGCTGTGCAAGAAAATGCTGCAGTGTACGAGATCCAAAGACGCAGCGATCTATCAATTCCCGTGAAAAATGATGTCATGTGTCACACATGTTATAAACATGTACACTACATTATGAAAATTTCTACATTTTGTACGTGTCGCCTATGTGTAGCTTCCATGTAGATATTGTAAATATATTTAGTGTACCTGAGATATTTATGGAGTGCACTCTATAACATCTCAAATACACTAAATATTGATAATATCTACACATAAGCTACATGAGTGTTGAGGTAAAAAAATAAAGTATCCACACGCTTATAATATACATATTCGTTATACATTTGGCAGATATCACATGTATAAAACATCAATCCCACACGAACCAAACACGAATGTACATGCATTTCTAATATGGGATTCGGTCACAAGATACATGCATGATACATGTTTTAAACAACATGTCGTACACACGTTTTTTATATGTGTATTACATGTAATTTTTTTTACGCGGGAACCGCAAGAGAAGTCCAAATTTTCAAAATTCTTAGATTTCGTTCCATAGCCGGGGGGATGGATTTCAAATGAAATTTTAAACGTATATAAACGTATAAACCGGTTAAGAAGTCCAAATTTTCAAATTTTTAGATTTCATTCCATAGACGCGGGGATTGAATGAAATGAAATTTTATACGTATAAACACGTATAAACCGGCTTAGAATTCCAAATTTACAAATTTGTAGATTTCGTTCCATAGACGGGGGGATTGTATACAAAAACATTTTTACACGTATACACGTATAAAACGATCTAGAAGTACAAATTTTCAAAATTTTTAGATTTCGTTCCATAGCCGGAGGGATTAAATTCACATGCAATTTTACACGTATAAACACGTATAATCGCCATAGCAGTTCAAATTTTCAAATTTTTCGATTTCATTCCATAGCCGCGGGGATTGAATTGAAATGAAATTTTATACGTATAAACACGTATAAATCGGCCTAGAAGTCCAAATTTTCAAAATTTTTAGATTTCGTTCCATAGCCGGAGGGATTGAATTCAAAAACATTTTCACACATATAAACACCTATAAAACGGCCTAGAAGTCCAAATTTTCAAAATTTTTAGATTTCGTTCCATAGCCGGAGGGATTGAATTCACATGCAATTTTACACGTATAAACACGTATAACCGCCATAGCAGTTCAAATTTTCAAATTTTTAGATTTCATTCCATATCCGCGGGGATTGAATTCACATGCAATTTTACATGTATAAACACGTATAACCGCAAGAGAAGTCCAAATTTTCAAAATTCTTAGATTTCGTTCCATAGCCGGGGGGATGGATTTCAAATGAAATTTTAAACGTATATAAACGTATAAACCGGTTAAGAAGTCCAAATTTTCAAATTTATAGATTTCGTTCCATAGCCGGAGGGATTGAATTCAAATGAAATTTTACACGTATAAAAACGTATAATCCGGCTAAGTAGCCCAAATTTTCAAATTTTTAGATTTCATTCCATAGCCGCGGTGATTGAATTCAAAAACATTTTTACACATATAAACACCTATAAAACGGCTTAGAAGTCCAAATTTTCAAAATTTTTAGATTCGTTCTATAGCCGGAGGGATTGAATACACATGCAATTTTACACGTATAAACACGTATAACCGCCATAGCAGTTCAAATTTTCAAATTTTTAGATTTCATTACATATCCGACGGGATTGAATTCACATGCAATTTTACATGTATAAACACGTATAACCGCAAGAGAAGTCCAAATTTTCAAAATTCTTAGATTTCGTTCCATAGCCGGGGGGATGGATTTCAAATGAAATTTTAAACGTATATAAACGTATAAACCGGTTAAGAAGACCAAATTTTCAAATTTTTAGATTTCATTCCATAGCCGCGGGGATTGAATTGAAATGAAATTTTACACGTAGAAAAACGTATGATCCGGCTAAGTAGCCCAAATTTTCAAATTTTTAGATTTCGTTCCATAGACGGGGGGATTGAATTCAAAAACATTTTTACACGTATAAACACGTATGAAACGGCCTAGAAGTCCAAATTTTCAAAATTTTTAGATTTGTTCGATAGCTGGAGGGATTGAATCACATGCAATTTTACACGTATAAACACGTATAACCGCCATAGCAGTTCAAATTTTCAAATTTTTAGATTTCATTCCATAGCCGCGGGGATTGAATTGAAATGAAATTTTATACGTATAAACACGTATAAAACGGCCTAGGAGTCCAAATTTTCAAATTTTTAGATTTCGTTCCCTAGCCGGAGGGATTGAATTCACATGCAATTTTACACGTATAAACACGTATAACCGCCATAGAAGACCAAATTTTCAAATTTTTAGATTTCATTCCATAGCCGCGGGGATTGAATTGAAATGAAATTTTACACGTAGAAAAACGTATGATCCGGCTAAGTAGCCCAAATTTTCAAATTTTTAGATTTCGTTCCATAGACGGGGGGAATTGAATTCAAAAACATTTTTACACGTAAACACGTATGAAACGGCCTAGAAGTCCAAATTTTCAAAATTTTTAGATTTGTTCGATAGCTGGAGGGATTGAATCACATGCAATTTTACACGTATAAACACGTATAACCGCCATAGCAGTTCAAATTTTCAAATTTTTAGATTTCATTCCATAGCCGCGGGGATTGAATTGAAATGAAATTTTATACTAAACACGTATAAAACGGCCTAGGAGTCCAAATTTTCAAAATTTTTAGATTTCGTTCCCTAGCCGGAGGGATTGAATTCACATGCAATTTTACACGTATAAACACGTATAACCGCCATAGTAGTTCAAATTTTCAAATTTATAGATTTCGTTCCATAGCCGAAGGGATTGAATTCAAATGAAATTTTACACGTATAAAAACGTATAATCCGGCTAAGTAGCGCAAATTTTCAAATTTTTAGATTTCATTCCATAGCCGCGGTGATTGAATTCAAATGCATTTTTACACGTATAAACCGGCTTAGAAGTCCAAAGTTTCAAATTTTTATATTTCGTTCCATAGCCGGGGGGATTGAATTCACATGCATTTTTACACGTATAAACACCTATAAAACGGCCTAGAAGTCCAAATTTTCAAATTTATAGATTTCGTTCCATAGCCGGAGGGATTGAATTCAAATGAAATTTTACACGTATAAAAACGTATAATCCGGCTAAGTAGCCCAAATTTTCAAATTTTTAGATTTCATTCCATAGCCGCGGTGATTGAATTCAAAAACATTTTTACACATATAAACACCTATAAAACGGCTTAGAAGTCCAAATTTTCAAAATTTTTAGATTTCGTTCTATAGCCGGAGGGATTGAATACACATGCAATTTTACACGTATAAACACGTATAACCGCCATAGCAGTTCAAATTTTCAAATTTTTAGATTTCATTACATATCCGACGGGATTGAATTCACATGCAATTTTACATGTATAAACACGTATAACCGCAAGAGAAGTCCAAATTTTCAAAATTCTTAGATTTCGTTCCATAGCCGGGGGGATGGATTTCAAATGAAATTTTAAACGTATATAAACGTATAAACCGGTTAAGAAGACCAAATTTTCAAATTTTTAGATTTCATTCCATAGCCGCGGGGATTGAATTGAAATGAAATTTTACACGTAGAAAAACGTATGATCCGGCTAAGTAGCCCAAATTTTCAAATTTATAGATTTCGTTCCATAGCCGAAGGGATTGAATTCAAATGAAATTTTACACGTATAAAAACGTATAATCCGGCTAAGTAGCGCAAATTTTCAAATTTTTAGATTTCATTCCATAGCCGCGGTGATTGAATTCAAATGCATTTTTACACGCATAAACCGGCTTAGAAGTCCAAAGTTTCAAATTTATAGATTTCATTCCATAGACGGGGGGATTGAATTCAAGTGCATTTTTACACGTATAAACACGTATAACCGCCATAGAAGTCCAAATTTTCAAAATTTTAGATTTCGTTCCATAGCCGAAGGGATTGAATTCACATGCAATTTTACGAGTATAATCACGTATAAACCGGCTTAGAATTCCAATTTTTCAAATTTTTAGATTTCGTTCCATTGCCGGGTGTATTGAATTCAAATGCATTTTTACACGTATAAAAACGTATTAACATTATAATATAACATAAATTAATAATATTCAAATAATATTGTAAATGATTAATATGTAATTAAAACATAATTTATTGTAACTCATATTAAACAGAAAGAATAATTAAATAACTGCTTCTAAAAAAATAGTTTTTACATCTAGTACTGGTTTTCTTTAACGATTTTTGGTCTACTAATATAGTGTGATTCAATATTTAAATAAAGTGATGAGTTTTTAAATTAAGCGATCTCTAATAGAGTAAAATAAACTCGAACGTTCGAGTTAATTATTTTAACTCTATTAGAGTTGTGAAATTAAATCTAGTTAGAGTTAAATTAATTTAACTCTAAGGTAGAGTTCAACTAAATCTAAGGTAGAGTATTTGAGCTCTTTCTTATTTGATACATTCGACGATTTTTAAAAATGTAAAAAATAAACAAAATTGTATACTTATTAAAGTAAAATTTATATTGAATTATTTAGGGTAACACCTAAAGACACACTTGAATTTTTAGATTTATGTAACCTCATTATACAGCCAGTATTAAATCATAATAATTTCGCAATGCTATAGTGCAAATTCAATATACGAACATGAACACGCTTAAACTGGTAGAGTTAATTTTAACTCTAGTGATCGAGTTAATTCGTCGTAGAGTTAAATTTAACTCTAATAGAGTTACTTTTCTTGCTCTACCGTTAGAGTTAATTTTTAACTCTATCTCTTAGAGTAGTTAATTAATTTAACTCTAATTCAACTCTAAGGACTATTCTGTAGTGTTTGGCGACTCTGGCCTCTGGAATTTTAATAATATATAGAATTATTGTTTTACGTAATTCATATTTAATTTATAAAAAAGAATGTTGATTTTTATGCCATAAAGTGTAAGTCGTCCTTGTGTTCCCGCGTAAAGCGTAAGAGCTGTGCGATATACATTTTATAAGGACCTATTATTGTTATATCGTTCGCGAATAAATCAAGATCGTGTTTAAAAAAAATGATTATATTTCCAGAAGTGATTATTATACATCTCTTGAATTTTATTAACGTAAAAGTAAAGTTAATTTCAAATAAAATTCTTGAAATACTTTTCTCAATACTTAACCTAACATATTTCTGTTACTGTCTGAATGCATTAGACCATCAAGTCTGTGCAAAGATAAATAAATAGCTAATGAATTATAAAGTGTCATGTCTTTCAAGAGTAATTTGAGGTTATGCAGGGAATTATCTTAGAAATCTCCATAATAGGTGTATAAACTAATTTATTAATATAAAGAACCTAAATGGTCTTTCGCAGACCAACTTGTAAAATCTGCTTGAGACCGAGTACTCAAAAATGAAATTTAAAAATCTTGTAAATTTCATTTTTGATTACTCGGACTCAAGCAAATTTTACAAGTTGGTCAGCGAAGGAACATTTAGGTTCTTTACATTAATAAATTAGTTTATAAACCTATTATGGAGGTTTCTAACATAACTTATATGTATTTAACATAGTTACGAATTGTTTAGTTGTTACAATTGTTAACAATTTAAGTAATTGTTATTTGTTTATATCTTTAATTAATTTGCATATAAACTTTACAAATATTTATTTGTTGAACATTTATAAAAAAAATTTAAAAGAACAGACCACTTTCTTTGATAAATGTATGCTTCAAAGGTTCAACATAATATAAACCATTTTACGATTTATTTTACATCATTATTGCAAAAAAGGTTCTTATATTCATTCAATTTTTAACCCTTAATGATAGTAGAAATTCAAGGCAGGTTAAAAGGTTAGAAAAGGATCTTAGGAGGAATAATTATTTGGTAAAGAATAAATTTATTTAATCCAAATATATTTAGTCACATAACAAACAGGTTGTCGACACTTAGGGCACTTATTTTTTGTATCAGTGCAAGCTACAGCACAATCTTCGCAGACAATGCAGTGTCCGCAAGGGAAAAATCCGTGCGTTACCGCATTTACTGTGCAAATTAGACACATCTTTTCTGAAACTAAAGAAAAAAAATCAGTATATAAAACAATAAATTACATTACGAAGTATTTATTTAAGAATATAATACGATGTAAAACTATTAATATCATTTTATTTCAACAAATGTTTTCGCGGGCAAAGAATGTCTGAAATTTTTCAATTTCATGTTTTTATTTTATACAAAAGATATGGCGTATATATTAATAAAATCTACAGTAAAAATTAAAATGTAGAATTTTAATAACTCGTTCATGAAAGACACTTCAAAAATATGTGTACTCAATTTTTATCTTCTTGATACACCTATAAAACATACAATTATACGATCAATTCTGTAGGACTTAAGTTTTGATTAATCAATAATTTATTTTTAAATAATTTAACTGAATCAGTTTATATAACTCACTGTTACTAACATCAGTTAACCAGATAGATATTTGAAACTTAAATTATACTATTTATAAATAAAGTAATACATACAAAATTATGTACTTTAATATATTGCATAAACCTCCGCTATTGTAAGATTCTATTTAACATAAAATTTTATTTAACTTTCAAAGAACTGTCCCAAAAACTGCGGATATCTTACGGGCTTTTTGCAAAGCGGGCATCATCTCGAGTCGATTCACATGACATAAAATCAAAAGAACCAACGAAACGATGAATACATCGCTAGTTTGCATAAACTATTACAAAACAATGTATTCACATTATATTATAATAAATTATGACAAACGTCTGCGATTGTACAAGCTATCAACAGATTTTTTAATGTTTTTCTTTAAATAAATACTAGCTAAAATCCTCACTCGCTCACGCTCGCTCGCTGAAAAATCATTATCTAATAGATAATATTAAATTAAACTAAAAAATATTTTATTATTTAACTACATTCAATTATTATTTATTAAATTGTACCCATATAGATTTATTATCATATGTATAATAATTAATGAATTTATTATTATTATACGATGAATTAAAATGATAATATTAAAAAAATAGAAATTATCTATAAAAATAATAATTTTTGTATGAAATAGAGTTTAATTATTATTGCAATAGCACTTTTCATAAAGGAATTATTATTGATTTTTTATTGTCATGTGATATGTATACATCCTTTGCAAATAATTATTTTATTTATTTGGCAGTACTTATTAATTTGTGTGTTATTGGTAATTTGGTAATAACACTTTTTATACACTGAGTAAAATATTATAAACTATATTACAAAAAATCTATATAAAATAATCTATATTAAAAATTACTATATTGTATAGGAAAAGTGTGACATCTCAGCAATATAATAATTTTTGCTATGTTATATAGTAAAATTTAGATATACTATCTTTTAATATCCAATATCGTAATTTTTGATATTCAATATAGTAATTTTTATTATATAAGTCAGCAAATTTTATTATTCAATCTGGTATTTTTTAAATGCGAATGTAAGGAAGTAAAAATGAATTATATTTTGTTTTTAATTAATTCGAAATAGAATGTATATATTGGGGGAATTCCATTTGTCAATTAAGTACTACAGAAGCATTTAATATTTGGAAATTTAATTATATACTATTCTTACGCAGTTGATCGCAATTTTTATTCACTCGCATATATTTATTCATTACACTTATTAGTCACTAACTTAAATATTGTTTCAATCGCTATCATTGAAATACGCTGAACGGAAGATACATTTTCGCATAATAACTAAATATCTTGTTGTTTCTTATATACTAGTTGACACATTTTTGAGCATTTGCGAGAAGAACTGGAAAAATAGAAAATTTTATACACGCCACCTATTGGACGAATGGAGTAATTAGAATATAGCGTTAAATTTTTAATAGCCTTAAATTAAAAAGTCGTCTCAAAACAATTGAATACTGAAAAAGAAATGAACGTATACGCGTATATAAAATATTTCTACAAAACATATTATACAAATTTTAATATATGTAGTATATATATTTCACTATACATATATGATGTAAGAACTTTTGTTATTTTGATATTAAAATTTGCTATTTACGTAAGATTAATTATAACGTTACATATTAAATATTGTAAAACTTTATTTTATAAATTTTATAAAATAACAAAATATAGTATAAAAATTTTAATAATTTTTGTCTATATATATAACTAATTTATATAAAAACTCAACCAAATAATTAAATATTGATCATACATATATAATTATAATCTATTTATATATTAGGTAGTTTATGTTATTATGTATTATGGTACTTAAAGTATTTATGGTATTTATGTTATTTATATTATTTTATTACTATTTATTATTATTTTTATTATTATCTACTGGAACGCACATTACGAAATTAAAAAAAATCATTTCTTTCTGAAGATGATTTCCAGGTCCCTAATGTTACCTCCAGATCATCGCGGCATCATCTACTGTAACGCACATTACGAAATTAAAAAAAAATTAATTTCTTCCTGTAGATGATGTCCAGGTCCCTTATGTTACCTCCAGATCATCGCAACATCATCTATTGGAACGCACATTACGAAATTTAAAAAAAAATTAATTTCTTCCTGTAGATGATATTCAGGTCCCTTATGTTGCCTCAAGATCATCGCGACATCATCTACTGGAACAAACATTACGAAATTAAAAAAAAATATTCCCTTCCTGTTGATGATATCCAGTCCTTCATGTTACCTTTAGTTATAACTGATCGATATAAGCAAATAAATAATCGAGATAAATAATCGAGGTTTTTTTATAAAAAAGTTAAGAATTATTTCTAATTAATCCGTGTGGTTTCGCGATACTTTCATTAAAAAAAATTCATTTTTTCGAAAATTCAAGAGAGATAAGAAGAGTTAAAAAATAAAAAGTCTGCCTGTACGGACATACGAACGTACGCTCAGACTTAAACTTTTAAACCATTAAAAAATTACTTAAATACCTATAAAAAATTCAAACACTAAGTCAAATTATTCCTTTGGGTGCCGCGATCATATTGAATTAAAAAAAATTAATTTTTATAAACTATTTAAAATATATAACATAATTTATACTTAAATCGTCATTTAGACAGTATAAAATTTTAATATAATGTGGATGGATGTGGATGTGGATAATATCATTTAATATCTACTTAATGAACTGTATTTTTCTGAATTTCTGAGAATTGATCTACTACGTACATCCTACATTCTAGTAACGTTGTTAATATCTCTTAGTTTATTAACAAAATTATCATAAATTTATAATAATACTATATATATTGGAAGGTCCATTATGAAATTAAAAAAAATCATTTCTTTCTGGAGATGATTTCCAGGTCCCTAATGTTACCTCAAGGTTAACGGGGCAACATTTACTGAAAGGCCTATTACGGAATCAAAAAAAAAAAATTTCTTCTTGTAGTAGATATCCAGGTCCCTAATGTTACCTCCAGGTCATCGGGACATAATCTACTGGAAGGTTCATTATAAAAATAAAAAAACAATTTTCTTCCTGTAGATGATGTCCAGGTCCCTCATGTTACCTCCAGGTTAACGGGATAACATCTACTGGAAAGCCTATTACGAAACCAAAAAAAAATTTTTCCTGAAGATGATATCCAGGTCACTAATGTTACCTCCAGGTTAACGAGGCAACATTTACTGAAAGGCCTATTACGGAATCAAAAAAAAATATTTTCTGCCTGTAGTGGATGTCCAGGTCCATAATGTTACCTACAGGTCATCGGGACATCATCTACTGGAAGGTTCATTATAAAATAAAAAAAAATTTTCTTCCTGTAGATGATGTCCAGGTCCCTAATGTTACCTCCAGGTTAACGGGATAACATCTACTGGAAAGCCTATTACGAAACCAAAAAAAAAATTTTTCCTAGATAGTAGATGATGTTCAGGTCCCTTATGTTACCTCTAGATCATCGCGGCATCATCTACTGGAACGCACATTACGAAATTTAAAAAAAAATTTTCTTCCTGTAGAAAATGTCCAGGTCCCTACTGTTACCTCCAGGTCGACGGGGCATAATCTACTGGCAGGCATATTACGAAATCAAAAAAAAAAAATTTTTCTTCCTGTAGGAGATATGTAGGTCAGTAATGTTACCTCCAGGTCAACAGGGCATCTTCTACTGAAAGACCTATTACGAAATAAAAAAAAAATTTTTCTTCCTGTAGATGACGTGCAGGTCACTAATTTTACCTCCAGGTCATCGGGGCAACATCTACTGGAAGGCATATTACGAAATTAAAAAACAAAATTTTTCTTCCAGTAGAAGATGTCCAGGTCCCTACTGTTACCTCCAGGTCGACGGGGCATCATCTACTGGAGCCCAAATTACGAAATTAAAAAAAAATATTCCCTTCCTGTTGATGATGTCCAGTCCTTAATGTTAACTTCAGTTGTAACTGATCGAGATAAACAAATAAATAATCATTTTAAATAATCGAGGTTAAACCATTTAAAAAAGTAATTAAGCACCTATAAAAAAGTTAAACACTATTACTAATTAATCCGTGTGATTCCGCGATCACTTTCATTAAATAAAATTCATTTTTTCGAAAATCCAAGAGAGATATAAGAAGAGTTAAAAAATAAAAAGTCTGCCTGTACGGACGTACGGACGTACGTACGTACGCTCAGAATTAAACTTTAAAACCATTAAAAAATTAATTAAATACCTATAAAAAAGTCAAACACTATGTCTAATTATTCCTTTGGGTGCCGCGATCCTATTGAATAAAAAAAAATTAATTTTTACAAACTATTTAAAAAAATATAACATAATTTATACTTAAATCGTCATTTTGACAGTATAAAATTTTAATATAATGTGGATTATTGCAAATTTTAATAAGATTTAAACATATTTTTTTTAACATTATATATAATTTATGGTATATATGTTTGAAGAACTTCTATAAAAAAATTAGTGAATGCATCAATTATATACAAACTGTCGTACTGTAAAAAGTTTGTACAACTTTCACCATTATACTGTTTTATGAATTTTAAGTACACAGATTAATGATTCATCTTTAAATTTTTTATGAACCTATGTTTATAATTATTTTCGGTATTAGTTTAATTTAAAAAACATGATTTAGCCGATTCATTTATTTTATATAAAGATAATTCTTTGTATTGTAAAAATTAATAAATAAATATTATTAAAAATATGAAAAAATTTGATTTCTTTCATGAAAATCTTTTTTGAAGTAGTTCAATAAAGTATTTTATTTTAGTTATTGATTAATATACTGTTGTAATAACTCTCGAGGCAGATTTATTTGTTTGGTAGAAACAAACTTTATGTAAGCAATAAATTGATGACGAAATTTTTTAACTGTTCAAATCAATGTAATGCAATAAAATATGATCAAATGTATATGTGTATATATTGTTCTACTAATATGTAAAATATTAATATCAAGTTTTACAATATAAATCTGCCTTGGTCCTGAAATACAGAATGTTATTACCTTTATGCTTTTTCGCTCGTCTTTGACGCTTTTTCTTTTCTTTGTCTTTTTCCGAAGATCTGTTCAGTCGCTTCCATTTTCTATTTCTTCTCCTTTGTCTTCTATTTCTAGCTGAAATTTTATAATGAGAATACAGCGGCAATTTTTAAATACGTAAAACTATTGTATAAAAATAAATTTTTCTTAATAAACCTTTTCGTTGACATGTTCTATTTAACAGATGCTGATCATCGATTGTGCCTAAACATAAACAGTATCTTTTATTATAAAAATTAAATACTTATACATTTGAACCCGTAAATATGGATTATTAATTACCTGAAGTTGATGGCTGATTCATGTTGATACTTCTATTTTCTACATCTTCCTCCTCATCTGATAATATTAAAATCATGTCATCGGAATCTGAAATTAGAAAAGTTATTAATAATTGATTTGTTTACCTCGTTAAGTGGGTTCAAAGTCAATGAGTCTAAAATTCCCTTTTTTGTACAAAAATGCGTTGAACTAAACAATTATGCACTACTATAAAAACCAAGAGACACTTGCCCTACAAATCGCCACAGGCAATCTCTATGCAAAATTTCATCTATCGCCTCCGCATAGAAACGATTAATTGCATTTAAATGCCATTTTAGACGATGCCGATATCTACGGCAAATATCTCTAGGTTTTTTATAAAAGCCCATACTTTTTTAGTGCGAAACATTTTTGTATTATAATAGCGAATTTTCGACTCGGTTGGTTTGGAACTCCCCTTAAATTTTGTGCTACTAAAACAAATAAAATTATTTATAAACCAGAAATGTTAAGTGAAATGTTCATAGAAAAAAAAGTTTTATTTTATAATACCTTCAGAAATATTACCATCTTCATCTGTAATGTTTCTGTTGACGTTCTCACTACCTGGACAGGCTCTAAACATGGTAAAATTATTTAGTACGAAGAATAGAAAATAAAATTTATAAACTGCATTTTGTTACCTGTGATATTATTCTCATTCATCGAAACATCTTGTTGATAAATGAAGGCGAGAACTAAAATGAAAATTTTGTTTTGCAATGAATATTTTCATGATAGTACGAGTATTATAAAAAATTAAATAAATAAATTAAATAAATAACCTTGTCCAATACTATTTTCAATGTCCTTGTAATTCGTTTGGCGGCGTATATTCAATAAAGTTTCGTCTTCAGACTCTAAAAATTATATATAATTGTTGATAGTGAATTGGTGATTGTGATGTTAAAAATAGTACATTACGTACCTAGGACAGAAAAGAAGTGGACAATCTATAGCGCGCGAAAATTGACATCTAAACCGAAGGCAAGGTTGTCAAAAGCTCATTATAGGCTGAGTTTCTTTTCGTCCCTAGTGCGTATACTATCGCACAGCGAGGCCGAAATTACCACTTTTCTGTTTAAGGTTAGAACGGAAAAGTGGCACTTTCGGTCGGTCTGACTCAAAAAGTAATAAATAATAGCTCTTTTTACCTATAAAATCTATAAAATCTTCCGATATTTGAAAATCTTCGTCGCTTTCGTGTCCTACAATAAATTATTTAAATGATTAAGTAAATCTTTCAATTGTAAATTTAATTATTTGATTTCTTTATTACTAATTTGAATTTCCTAAATAATATTTTAAATAATAACTTTTTGATCTTAAGCTTAACTTATTTTTAAGTGTTATTAAAATACACGTCTTTAAATAATATAATAAAAGTATCAAGTAAAAAAATATCTTAAACGCGTTCTGTATATAATGTACACCAAATTTTCCTATTACCTTGTTGAGTGTTTATAGCAACATTCATTTCTTGAACAGGGTCGTCAACGGTAATATTGACTTCGAGCATATTGTTATTAAATTCGTCATCTAAAAAATATTATAGGTATTAGAAATGCGTAAAGAAAATGCAAATGTTCGTTGTTTTCGAAAATGTCGTCTTCGCTGTCTGATTCTGAATCTAATAAAAAATATTAGTCAACATAAATATTTTCAATGTAAAACAAAACTTAAATAGTACATTTCGACACTAGTGCGAGTATTTGATTTTCTTCTCGTGTGACGGTTTGTGCCCGAGCGAAGCGAGGGTAAAAGGCCATACGAGGATCAAATCACATTAACGCACTTGTATCGAACTATATTCTTCGATACAACCTATGCGGAGCGAGATTTCACCACGCCACTTTTTCGGAGGGTGCGTAAAATCGCGTCAACGCGCACGGCGTATCGAAAACATTATACATTGACCTTAAACTTTCAATTTTACGTCATTAACATTCATGTTGGACAATTTTAGTATAAAATAAACTAAAAATCACAGTTCTTTTTTTGACTGAAATTTTTTGAAGGTTTTTATCTTTGCCGTAAATTTATAAGCATCACTTCAACATGTTTTGAAATACTATGAATTTTTATCCAACTTTCATTTAAAATTGAGTTGAAATATTAATTGTTTATTGGTATAAATGTGTACAAAATTTGTCTTTAAGATATTCTCTTTGGAGTTTAATTTTAAGTGTAGAGTATGGTTAGAAAAATATTTTTGTAATTTTTATAAAATATTATGTGAAATGTCATCTTTATCAAATATATTATATAAAATATTCTTTATTGATGATTACTAACACCCAATTACGTAAAATATTAAAATATTTAACAAAATAGATCTAAAACAGTTACAAATTCAAAGAACTCCTTGCAGGATAAAAGTTATCAAAGGACTCCGATGAAATACATATAAGAGCTTTAACTTTATACACAGCTGTAGTATATTATCTATAGAAAAATGCACTTTCTGGCTCGATAAACCTAATTAGTTTAAATAATTACTTAAAAAATGTCAGATTTTTCATTAAAAAAATAGTAATAAAAATGTCACATTTAATTTTAAACAAAAAATACTGTGTAACTTTATAATTCATATATACCTCAAGATGTGTGCAAAATTTCAGGAGCCTACGATAAAAATTATCCTGCAAGGAATGTTTTAAAGGTATAAAAAATAGTTTTTGAATTAAAAGTTTAAAATACATGACGAAGATTATCTAATGCTGAAATTATAGGTAGATACATAAGTTTTATAATATTAAACATTATTTACGCACATGCTACGTAACATTTAGAACTTGTTTATAAAATAAAAATAAATTGATTTTTTTTTAAATTTTCGACCATACTCTACCCTTAATAAAGTGTACTATTTTTAAAATGGTCATCTGAAAAATAAATAAGTTTAAAACTCTAATCTCAAAATCACAACTTTTGCACCGATTTTACTAATTAAAAAATGTATACTTCGATTAAGCTGTCAAAGATTTTTTAAATTTATTTAACAATCTCTGAAAGTAGTATCAAAATCTGTTATGTTTTATAACGGGCGCGTGTTCCGAAACGCACAATAGCCTGTAAACTCGAAAACCGCGCAATCACGTGATTGCGCGCAACGTCGCGAAGGGCCGCGAGACACCGAGTCTCGCGCAGTCCGTCGGGAGCCGTACGAGCGTTAGTACGTGCGACGAGATAAAGAGCGAGAGAGAAGAAAGAGAGAACGTGTGAGAACGAGTGAGAGAGTGAGAGAGAGTGAGAGTGAGAGGGAGTGGAAGCGAGATAGAGAACGGGCGGGCCCAGGGCACGATCAGCCACCCCGGGACGAGACACCGCCCGCGGAAAGAACCCGTCTTCGCCGTCGCCGCGCAGCCAGGAGGACACCTCCGAGAAGGCGAGAACGAGATAGAGAGCGAGAGCGAGTGACCGGGAGAAGAACCCGGCGGCGCACGTTTGCGCAAAGTAAGTTTTTGTTACTTCTCTCGCAGTGCTGAGCTTTCCCGCTATAAGCTCAGCATTCTAACAAGCGCGTAGGATAAGCGGCCGTGAAAACGCTGTCTGGCCTCCTCGTGCGCGAGATTCTCCGTGGGAGCAACGCGAGTTGCCGATCGGCGCGTCCTTCCCGTGTATCGCGAACGCGCCGCGTTATAGCGTGCGACCCCGAGGTCGCAAGTATTACTCGTATTAAACTTGTTTGTTTGTAGCGCATCCGAGCGCTTGTAATATCGATGTAAATATTAGTATTTAATATATTTAACTGTAAATTCTTACTCTCACGCGTGTTTATTACTAAATCCCCGTATCCCTATTCCCGCTTACCCAGCCGCCTCCGCGGGCACGTTAGCATTTTAGCTAACGTGCATTCTGAGCGGCCGAGCCTCGTGTTCCAACGACGGGCCGAGAAACCACAAGCACGCATCCTTCACGCGGCTTGTACAAATCTACCCGAGTGCGACTCGGTCCGGCGATTCTCCACGCGGCGGAGAATCGTCCTCGTTGTTTACGGCGCATCAACACCGAGATACCGCGGTTGTACCACGGCTATAGCCCGTGCGCGGTATCGCGGCATCGAGGGACACGGCAGCGCGGCGCGAGGTCCGCGCAGGTAAGTCCTCACCTCGAAAGCGGTGCTCGACGAGGAGCACGCACTAGAATCGCCCCGTTACAACTGGCGCCCAACTTCCGGTTTCGGGAAAAGAATGCAGGGTATTCTCTTCGTTTAAGAATCTGTTGTTTTTTTTAATTCTCAGCGTTTGACTTATTTTGTTGAAAAGAGGTCAAACTTTGTTTTTTCTTTTCTCTCTCTCTCGTGATTTCCCTCGTATTTATTGCGATCGCGCATAAATTACGCATAGAAGTGCTAGTGTAATTTAACAAAACTCGCTTTATTTATCATTTTTTTTTGCGACAAAAAAATTTTAGTGCTTGATTTATTTGGCGAAATAAATCGCACTTTGTTTTTTTTACCTTCACTTTCGCTCGGGATAGGTCGTTTCGTTTTTTTTTTTGTTTATTTTATTTATTTCTCGCGAATAATTGTGATAGGGTGCTATCGCAAGTTTGATTGATCAATATAATTAGTAGAATTATCGATTTTTGTTGGTAATTATTTTGCGCAAAAATAGGGTTGTTTTATTTTTAGCGCATAAATAATTATAATTTTTGCGAAAAATTATAACTCGACAACAAAAATTCGAATTTTGAATTACAATAAAAATAATAATTTTTAAGCGTAATATTTCGATACCCACGTTAAAATTTAGCTAGCTTAAATTCGTGCGTTGAAACAAAGCGCCTTGTTTACACTTTCGAACTTTTGTATAAGACACAAAGATTGAGTCGATTTTCAGACTCGTAATTTCTACGCTGTTCA